>ML376288.1:0-39664 GCA_005239525.1 Nicotiana knightiana | reverse complement strand
ATACACTTGGTCAAATTTTAGAAAAAATAAAAAGGACCTCATTATGGAAAGACTAGATAGATGTTTTATGAATGAGCACTGGACTAAGCAATACCCTAATGCAATAGTAGATCACCTACCTAAAACTTATAGTGACCACAATCCCCTACTAATCCGATTGAACCCTAACTTCACTTCTCCACCCACTAGACCTTTTCGACTAGAATCCATGTGGTGCTCCCACCCCCAATTTCCTGATTTGGTAAAAATTATTGGTATAACAATAGCTTTGAAGAGGCTATGTTCTCTTCCAAAGAAAAAACAACTCAATGGAACAAGGAAGTCTTTGGGAACATTTTTCAAAAGAAAAAGAAAATTCTAGTAAGAATTAAAGGAATTCAAAACTCTCACAACTTCCCTAGTAGTGATTCCCTCATAAACTTGGAAAATCAACTTAGAAAAGACTATAATGAAATACTCCAAAGAGAAGAGAATTTTTGGAAACTTAGGTCAAGAATTAATTGGCTAAGCAATAGTGAGGCCAATACAAAATTCTTTAACATATCTACCTTAATTAGAAGAAAGCATAACCGTATTTCTCATTTTAAAAATGAGGAAGGACACTGGATTGAGGATCTAGTGGAGATAACTAAGCACACTCTTATTTTCTATAAAGACATTTTCACTACCACACACACACACACGAATTGAAAGGATATTTTCCAGTCTCCTAAGAGCTTCGATAAAATTGATCTTAGTCACCAAGACAATCCTATATCAAGCCAGGAAGTCTCAAATGCCATATTTTCTTTTAAACCAATGAAAGCACCCGGGCCAGATGGGATTCACCATTTCTTTTACCAAAAATTTGGCCCATTGTAGGAGACTCCATCATTAGTTACATTAATTTTTTTTTAAACCAAGAAATCCCTCGGACCTCGAACAACACCTATCTTTGTCTCATCCCTAAAGTTTCCAATGCCAACCAACTAAAGAACTTTCGACCTATTAGGTTATGTAACACCATTTACAAAGTCGTAACAAAAATCATAGCGAATAGGATAAAACCTCACCTCAATAATATTATTAGTCCTTTTCAATCAAGTTTCCTAAAAAATAGAAGGGCCTCAGATAATGGTATTATTATTCAGGAAATTATTAATAAATTTAGAAAAATGAAAGGCTCCAATTCAAAAATGATCATCAAACTAGACTTAGAAAAAGCTTTTGATTGTATTGAGTGGTCCTTTATTTATAGGACACTGTACTACTTTAAATTCCCCCCAAAAATCACCAAACTTATCATGAATTGCATCACTACCAGTAACATAGCAATTCTAGTAAATCGGACTAGCACAAATTACTTCTCTCCCACTAAAGGCATTCGACAAGGAGATCCCTTATCCCCTTACATCTTTATCCTATGTGTGAAAATGCTTTCTAGGTTTATTAACCACCAAGTGGATTGTGAAAGTTGGGACCTTATCTCTCTAAACCCCAAAGGTCCCAAATTATCGCACATATTTTTTGCTGACGATCTTACTCTAATGGATAATATCAATAAAAAAAAATAGTAAAACTATCTTAAATACCCTAACAATCTTTTGTAAGCTATCCGGGCAAAAAATAGTGATAAAAAAATCTAAGATCATTTTCTCTAACAATTGCCCCTTACATATTCAAAAAGAAACAACGAGTATCTTAAATATCTCAATAGGGAAAAAATTTGGGAAATACTTGGATTTCCCTATTGTAGAAAAATTCCCCAGAGAAAACGACTTCTTATACATATTAGATAATATGAAAGCTAAATTGGCTAATTGGAAAATAAACTGTCTTAATCTGGCAGAGAGAGCAACCCTAATCCAACCCACCTTAAACAACATCCCCAATCACTTTGTGCAATACTTCCACTTACCAAAAAAAAATTCTGAACAATATTGATCGCCTTCAAAGAAATTTTTTATGGGGCAGTACCCAAGAGAAAAAACGAATTCACTTAATTAATTGGGACATAGTCACCACCCCTAAGGAAAAGGGATGATTAGGACTAGTAAAAGCAAGCCACAAAAATAAAGCTATGCTCGCAAATCTAACTTGGCGCCTTTATAATAACGCCACTTCACCTTGGGCAAAGGTCTTAATTAATCAATATGCGTCTAGAAACAGCCCTAAAAATTGCTCATTTATTTGGAAAATCATTTTGCAAGGGTGGGAACTTTGCAACAAGGGCATGACATAGAATATAGGAAGGGGGATCGAATAAAGTTTTGGTATGATAAATGGGTTCCTAAGCTCTTACCTCTTAGAACTCAAATACATGGTCCCTTACTAAGGAAAGAGGAAAACCTTTTAATTAGTGAAGTCCTCGATAATCAAGGTTGGAAGCTAGGTAATTTGTCTTTTACCCTACCCACTTCCATATTAGAAGAAATTCAAAGTACCATTACCCAAAAATCCCTTCTAATCAAGATATCCAGTATTGGTTCCTAACAAGCAACAACTTATTTAGCCAAAAAACAGCTTTAAGCCTCTTACACCCCAAAGAAAACACCAACACTAGTTTTTCATGGATTTGGAGGGAAAAAATCCCAAAAAAAATCACCTATCTTCTATGGCTTTGTTATCATAACAGAGTACCCAATAGATGCTATCTACATCACATAGGCATAAACATAGATGAACTATGCCCTACATGCAGGGAAGACAAAGAAAACATCAAACACATCTTTTTGACTTGTCCCACAGTCAAGAAGTTCTGTGAACATTTTGACACAGAGCCTATAAACTCAAATGAGATACACTAGCGGGACTCAATTAGGCTCATGAAGCCTAAGAAACTTTACTCATCCCTGAATTGGGATGGCATCTTTCCTTATGCAATTTGCATATCTGGATTAATCGTAACTCAAACAACATCAATAACGAATCAAAGGATATCCCACTATCTCTAACCCCCATGAAGGCTGCTGAATTCAAATATTTAATGGGAAATATACACCCAAATCTTAATACACGCATTATCAAAATCTCGTGGAACCCACCTACTGAAAGTTCATACAAGCTTAATTGTGATAGTGCCTATGATAAAAACAAAAAAATGGGTGGGCTTAGAGGTATAATTAGAGATATCCAAGGCCAATGAAAACTAGGATATCAAAGATACACAAAGGTCACAAACAACACACAAGGAGAACTAATAGCTCTGGAAAATGGTTTGCACCTAGCAATCCAATGCAAGCTCCAGCCAATTGAAATCGAAACCGAGTCCACATAGGTAATACATTTAACGCACGCTGATCACCATATTTACAAACACATTTGATTTATGCAGGTGGTCAATAGCTCAATTGGGGTACCCGTTACTCATGCATAGCTTTCGTGAAGAAAATGGAGTGGCACATCTCTTGGCGAAAGATGGTCTCAAGCTACGTAACATGAATAAATCAGTCATCTTACATGCACCTCCTCCAGTGGTAGAGACTGCAATGAAAGATGATGTAGAAGGAAAAATTTATCTTAGGTCTGTTTCAGAAGAAGCTTGTAAAAACCTAGCTAGCATGGGCAGTGTTAATGCCGTCACAAACTTTAACTTGTTTCATGTTCAACACAGTTTCGATCCCAATGGAATGACTATGAGAACTATATGTAATAATAGTACGTAGTTTATCAATAAAATTTTTTATTTTAATCAAAAAAAAAAAAACTTAGTGAGTAAATTTCGCCGGAAAATATTATTAGGTAAAATTTTCTTTTTACAAAGAAATTTAACCCTTTGAGTTGATCTCCTCACTGGTGGTGTGAGGAGTGAATGCACAAAAAGGGTTGGATGGTAGTAAATCTTGACCTATGTGTAATCTAGAGGGGTCGCCGGATTCTCTAAACTTCATCAGAAATCTTATATATGGGGAAATTTTCATGTATACTCACTTTTGGGGTCACTACTAAAGTTATATCCGCATTGCACATAATTTTGTAAAGTGTACCTGCTCGGATCTAAAGTAGTTCAATATCTTCAATGCAACTTCATAAATCAAATATGAAGTTCTTCCATATTTCAAATACAACTTTAGAAATTCGAATATGAAGTAGTTCAATCTCTACAATGCAGCTTCAGAAACCAAATATGAAGTTCTTCAATTTCAAATGCAACTTCAGAAATTTGAATCTTAAGTAGTTCAATCTATTAAATGTAACTTCAGATTTCGAATTTTAAGTTCTGAACATAAACTTATTCTTCAAATTTCAAATTAAATACACGATTTAATGCCAATATATACTCCAAATAAGCTCAAATATGAAACATAACTTTCAAATATAATAATGAATATATCTCAATCATCAAATTGTCAAAACGACAATAAATTTAACTAACCCATTTTATAACTAAGAAGAAGAAGAAGAAACTCTAAGCACAAAGAAGAAGACAAAAGTGTATGTATCTAAAGTTATTCAAAAATTATCAATTAAGCTTTTAAAAAAAATTGGATACAAATTCAAAGGGTGACGCAAAACTGGGTGCCATATGAAAACTTTACTATATATGTATATGTGTATATCTTGAATATGGTTAATTTAAATCATTTAGCACCCTACATACTAAACGCCTCCGGGGGACACTGATTGAACAAAATATTAGTGCTCTCGTAACATAAAGAACCAAGATACACCTCTGTTCGCGTTAAAATCCTGAGTCTGGATGGTAGGATATTAATCCTGCATGAAAGCACAAAAGAATGACATAGTAACATGAAAAGACTAATGTGTTCATAACTCATTTGTGGTAATAGTTGTTAATATTTTTTGGTCAAATATAGTCCATATACAGCCTGCAATGAATGCACACATGGATACAAAAAACATTTTAGCGTGAGAACAGAAATTTTACTTAATTTGGATTTCTTAGAGCTGAGCCAAAAATAAATTCAAGGAAAGAGATGGTCTACCTAAAAGATGAATGTGGTCTGATTGGTTTATTAATGGATAGTCACTCAGTTTAGAAAATTTCCCATACTAGTACTAGGGAATGAAAAGAAAGTTGAAAATACTAACCCTTTCTTTTGTCCTTCTCTATCTATCTTTTCTTATGTAATTTTCCTTTATTATGAATTTTTGAAATTCGTGAATTTCAAATTTTTGAATGAATACTAATCGATCGCGACAATAATTGTAATATTTGGATAACAAAGAAAAATAAATGGAGCTCCGAGCGTGTAATGCAAATCTTTTGTTTTTTTAAAAATAATTATTGTGTGTTTATGACGGTGTAGGCCTCCAAATTTTATTGGATTAAATCATAAAATTATTTGGGCTGTATTTTAAATTTAAAATATATTGGTCTAAATAAATATTATGGGATAATATAATTGAATTAATTATATAAATCCAATATATATGAAGTAAATAAAGAGAAATTTCACAAACCACTATTGTTTAGTGGTTATTAGCTAGTTGTAGCTACCATTTACTATATTACTTCATATAGCTATGTTTTCAGGTTTTTTATAGTGTATTCGATGTATTTAAGCTGTTGTATTCATGAATACAGTAGCATTTCTAGGCGTGAAACATAGGATTACAACTAGACAAATTTTTGTATTCGAGTGTATTCGACTGTATTCATGGCGTGAAACACGGGATTACAACTGGACAAATTATTGTATTCGACTGTATTCACGACGTGAAACATGGGATTAGACTGTTTTAAAACGGAAAGTGAATCAATTAATATAATAGACCCCTAATATAACTCAACAAACTCAATTATAACACAAAAAAATTGTATTTCCAGTTATAAAAAATATTCTTATCCGAAAAACACCCAAAAATATAGCAATCTTCAGAGAAATTATATAATACACGTGAATACATAAATTATATTAATTAAAAAAGAATATATGAATACATTCATGGAATATAGAGAGACAGTGAATACAATGAAATACATAGAATACAACGGGACATTGAAATACAATGAAAAAAAAGACAATGAATATAATGACATACATAGAATACAACGAGATACATTAAAATACAATGAAAAAAAAGACAATAAATACATGAAAATACAACGAGATACATTGGAATACATTAGAATATATTAACAGAATATTCAAGTTGCTCAGCCCCAAACTTCGTCGTTTTTGTTCACGAACAACCCTAATTCAGCGAGATACATAAGGTGGGCGGATGATCAGGTTTGTGAGGGGTGGAGTGCTGGGCGTTCTTGGAGAATGAGAATAAGAACGAGAAGGACGGTTGCTGCTCTCTCAAGAAGGAGGAGATCTACCCTCCATTGAAGAGAATAAGAACGAGATGGGGCTGCTGGTGGGTGAGAGATTGGGGGTGGGCAGCTTTCTAAGGGTCCTCGGCTGAAGCTTTTGGTTAGGGATAGGAGAAATTTGAGTGGAGAGAGAAAAATAATACAAACCTTATTTTATGGCTTAAGGATAGGAGGTAACCATAAATAGATATTTGGATATAAAAAATTAAAAAGGTAGCTAGGAATATAATTTTTTAAAAGGGTATTTATTTTAAATAAATAAGGTATCAACCTTTACTATAGTAGGTAACTAATCCTTAAATAAATAAGTCTTAATCCATTATGCTAGCCCATTTAGTTGGGTACAAGTGATGAACCCACTTCATTAGGCACAAGATGTCATCTTCTTAGAGGCCCAATTTGGTGCCACGTGTTAAATGACATGGCACGTCAAGTCAAATGGAAGAGCCAATAGGATCATGCCACATGTCAAAATGACAAGGCATGCCAAGTCACATAAAAAAGCCAATGAAATCGCGCCACGTGTGCAAGTGACATGTTCTAGCCAATCAAACGCGGCCTTGTCGCACTTCAGTTTGATTGGTCGGGAGTTTGTTCTTATCATAACTCTTCCCTACCACAACTATAAATAGGGGTCTTCATAACTCAGAGAAGACACCAGAATTTATAACAAGAAGCAACAGAGAGCTCGTGGATCAAAAGCCACGAATTTCTCTACAAGTTTCAAGTTCAAAAAATCAAGTTCAAGTTCAAAAAAATCAAGTTCAAGATCAAGAACGAAGAACTTCAAGCTCAAGAAATCAAGTTCAAGCTCAAGAACGAAGAACAAGTCAAGATTCAAGGAGTAAGAGTTCAAATCAAAGTTCGTGCTAGTTGAATTCAAGATCATCATTTGTGGAAACAAATATAGATTCAAGATAAATCTCAAAGGCCCTTGAATTTATTTACTATTGAAAAGAAAAATCAGATGATACATAGAGATTGTACACTCATATTATTTAAAGTCAAATACTACGATTGTTGCGATTCGGTCTTGATTTAATTTTCTCGACGCAATTTTTCTACAAATTCTGGCACGCCCAGTGGGAAAATTTCTACCTCTCATCTCAACTTTTCAATCACCAAAGTTTAAGAACATAAAAATGATTTCAAAGAAAATCAACCCCGGATCAACTTCCACCAAGGCTGCTAACTCCAGGTTCTATGCTGATGTGGAAAGCATCCTCGATGTTACCTTTGGAAGCTTCAGACCAGTTACGAAGAGCAAGGCAAGCTCTTTAGGACAACAAGCACTCCAAGTGTTGTTCGCATCAACCCCTATTTTTGGATCTTTATCTTCAAAAGGAGCAAGATCTTCCACAAACGTACTTGAAGGAGGAAGCAATGTTGCTGAAAAGATCAAGAGAACTCTTTCTCTACTTGACCTCTCTGTATCCAAGAACTCTGCTGTGAAGGAAGATGGTGATGCTTCAAGTGATGGATCCTCCCCACTTACACCGCATAGCGTGAGCCATTCGAGAATCAATCTGTGTGACAATCCATGCTACTCCCCATCATCTACAACAACCATGCAAGCCATGGTGACAAACACTTTATATGTGGAAGAGTAGTTGGCGAACTTGACTGAAGCAATCACTGGCTTGACCAAGTGCATGCAAAATCAAGATGCTATAATTGACAAACTAACAGACAAGGTTGGAATCTTGATGGAAGAAGAATCCACCATACACATTGCAAGCTCCCAGAAGTTCCAGAGATTGATTCAACGCTATTTACACTCTAATTTAACCGCACTTTATTGATGTTGGAATGTTAAAATATACCAAAATTCTCTAATTGAGAATTTTATATTTTGCAGGAGCCACTCCAAGCTAGGAGGAAAATAAAGGGTGTTTTGAAGTCATTATGAACATATAAGTCAATCAACGAATATCCTGGGTGAAAAAGAGCGGGAAAAGCAAGCAAAAACACAAAAGGCAGGTTTGCGACCGCGGACCTGGGCGTGAAGCAGCTCGCGAAGTGAGGCAGTGAAGAGGTGAAAATACGCGGCCGGATCCGCAGTTGAATCCGCGGCCACGGACGGCTGCCAGGTGGGATAGAATGCAGGGGCTTTTGTGTAATTTTTTGGGCAACTAACCTAAACCTATAAGAGACTAAACTTTCCCAGAAGTAAGAGGAAGCTTGTTTTAGACGATATTGGAGGCAAGAACAAGGGAGAGAAGATCAATCAATTCTTCAGAGTTTTTATCTTCTTTTTCTTACTTCTAATTGTGAATTATGAATCATATTAGTGCTGTGTTTTGCATTAGTATGAGTAGCTAAACTTCTAATATAGGGTTTTCATGGAACCTATGAAATGATGAATTTCTCGTTATGTTAATATAGATTTTCCATAGTTTTCTCTCTATTTGTTCAACTATATGTTTTTTGTTGTTGATTGAAGGGCCCTCAGTTAGTTGTGCCTATTTAGTGTGCATTACTCGGGAAAGAGTGCATATTTAGGTAGTTGTTGAATAACATCACTCCTGACGTATATGAGGTATCAATACGAAGGGTTTAAAGGTGGTATTAGGGATAACGAAACCTTGGGTGCGATCTAGGTGAACAGTAATTAAAGTTAGCTAGCATAATTTGGGAGAATATGTCTAGTATATTGTTGTAATTACTCGGGAGAGAGTTACGACAGTCAGAGTGCTCATGATCGATAGAGAAGACTTAGGCAAACTTATAACAAACATAGTGGAAAAGACTCCGACAATAGGGGAAATCATAACCTTAGATCATTCCAATTATTGTCTACAACACGTTCTTAGTTAGTTTTTATTTACTGCATTCTCATTAAGTTATATTTAGTTAGTAAGCATCCACTTTGTTATTCAAATATCTTGGGAAGTTGATTATATGAAATTGTGCGAGTCGTATAGCTGCGATTGATAGGTTAATTCCCTGTGAGATTCGACTCCGTACTTGATAACCGTAATATATTTGCAGCGACCACTTTGTCCTTTTTATAATGCATAGTTGGCGTGATCAAATTTTGGCACCGTTGCCCGGGAATTAACAGTGTTATTAATTAAAGTTAAAAGAAGTGAAAAACAAATTTGTGTAATCAATTTTTTTTGGCTCAAACTGAATACCTTGAAACTCTAACGTCTGTAATATTAGGTGTTACAGGTGCATGCCTAGAAACTCCTCAAGAACTGGTGAAGTGTTCGAAGCATTATCAGATCCTGATAAAGTTTTCAAGGCATTGAATCGTGCAACTAGGAAAAGAAAATAACAACAGAACTTGACTGAACAACTTGAACCAGATATGGCAGACGAAGTAAACAACAGGAACAATGGGGATAACATGAATGGCCCGAATGAGCATGTGGTGGTGCCTCTTGTGCCAGAAGCTGCATAGTACGGTTGGCACAACCCACTGCGGACAACTTAGAAACCCCAATTGAAGTCCCGCAGATACAAGTTGACTCATTCCAGATTACAAGCAACATGCTTCATTTGTTGCAAAACAAGGGAATATCAGGGTCATACATTGAATATCCTCAACAACATCTAATGAATTTCCTGTCAATCTGTGCCACACAAAGACAACATAATGTGACACCGAGAGCAATAAGGCTATTGTTGTTTCCATTCTCAATGACGGGAGTAGATCAGACTTGGCTTAAACCCCCATAACTTCCATCACTACTTGGGAGGAATTAGTCAAGAAATTTGTGAACAAATTTCACCCACCCAACAAGACTGGTCAGCAAATTGATGAGATATTGAGCTTCAGATAGAAACCAACAGAAACATTGCAAGAGACGTGGGAAAGGTTTAAAGGATTGCTGGTTTTGTGTCCACACCATGGTATCCCGGAGAAGATGCTGGGGCAGAGGTTTTACATGGGTTTGGAAGATAGCTTGAAAGCCAATGTTGATGCTTCAGCAAGTGGAGCATTTTTGAGCAAAACATTCAGAGAGGGCAAGATCTTACTTGACAAGATGTCACAAAACTCGGGATGGACGACCAGGAACGCTCCAATCACTCTTGTGGTTCACTCAGTGGCCTTAGACCCAGCTAACTCCCTAGCTGAAAATATGGCCACGCTAATGACACAAATGAGCATCCTCACCGAAAAGGCTGATGAATCAGGGCAAAAATAGCAGGTACACATTGTTGATGCAACTAATAGGGGTTTATGTACATCTTGCATTAATCAGCCATATGGTTGCTCGTGGAGTGCGGAAGGTGATCACCAACAATATCAGGAGAACATGAATTATGTGTCCAACTATGGGGGACAAAGACCGGGTGGTTAGAATTAGGGTCAGCGGAATCAACAATATAGGCCAGCCCTGCAGCAGCACAACAATATCAACAATCTTGGGGACATGCGACCTCAATGTGGTGCCTTACCAAAGGAAACATAGCCAACCATCAACAACAAGCTTATCATCCACCTCAACAACAACATACTCGGAGACACGAAGATGGGTTTCCTAGACTCGAGGGAATGGTGCAACAATTTATTGGGTCCACTGGGAAAGTATCTGAGAGAGTAGACTCACACGAGTCAGCAATAAAGAATATTGAGATCCAATTGGGTCAGATTTTGATGGCTCTGAATAATCGTCCTCAGGGGACGTTACTTGTAGAAACACAGATCAATCCAAAGGAGCAGGGCCCGAAACAGCTAATAGCATTGAGTCTACGAAATGGTAGAGACCTAGACTTGGAGCAAGAGACTTCTCACGAAATCAGACCTACCGAGACATTGGTGCCAGTACACATTGAGTTAGATGATTCAACAGGATTGACTGATGTGACGGTACAACATGCTCAAGAAGATGCCAACAAAGAAAAAGAGGTTGTAAAAGAGATTGAGGCAGCACAGGAACTGATAGTGGAGGCAGTGCCTGAACTAGAAAAAAAACCAAATCACCGGGAAGAAACGACCTCCAGCACCATTCCCACAAAGACTGGCCAAGTATCAGAAAGATGAGCAATATAAGAAATTCTTGGAGATGTTGAAGCAAATTCAGGTAAATATTCCATTGATTGATGCTTTAAAGGAGATACCTGGTTATGCGAAAATGATGAAGGACTTGATGTCCCACAAGTTTGACTTCCAAGACTTGGCTACAGTTACACTGTCTCAGACTTGCAGTGTTGTTGTGACGAGACCCATTGCTGAGGAGCTGTCTGACCCAGGGAGAGTCACATTCCTTGCACAATTGGTAACTTTGAGTTTGTTAAGGCCTTGTGTGAGTTGGGGGCAAGCATAAATCTTATGCCCTGGCTATCTATAAAAGGCTCGAGATTGGAAGAGCTAGACCCACGTCCATGTTATTGCAGCTGGCTGACAGGACAGTAAAGAGTCCCTCTAGTATTCTAGATGATGTATTGGTGCAGGTTGGGAAGTTTGTTTTCCCAGAAGATTTTGTCATCCTTGACTGTCGGGTTGACGAGGAAATTCCCATAATTTTGGGAAGACCATTCTTGGCCACTGAGAGAGCTCTAATTGACTGTGAAACTGGAGAGCTCAAAATGAGATTAAACTATGAGGAGATAACATTCAACGTGCAAAAATCTATGAGGCGACCAAGTGAATTCGCCAATTACTCTCTAGTAGATGCCGTGGATGTAATTTTGGAGGAGGAAGATGAGACATTAAACATTCATGATCCTCTAGCAGCTTGTCTCATGAACCTAGATGAAGCTAATGGAGAAGAATTGGCGGAGTGGGTACTTGCTCTTGAAGGTAAAGGTTTTTGGAAGAGCGAGCTCAAATTTGAGCCCTTGCACTTAGAGGAAAGAAAAACCCCTCCGGCCACACCATCGATAGAAGAGCCCCCAAAGTTGGAGCTGAAGCTATTGCCAGCGCATCTCAGGTATGCATTCTTAGGACCTAACTCCACTTTACCTGTTATTATCTCATCTAGTTTGTTAGATGTGCAAGCAGAACAGCTTTTGCAGGTACTGACGGAGTGCAAGACTGAAATTAGGTGGACCATTGCAGACATCAAGGGGATCAATTTGGCCTTCTGTATGCATATGATTCTACTGGAAGATGGGAACAAACCTTCCAGAGAACATCAAAGAAGGCTGAACCCCAATATGAAGGAAGTGGTGAAGAAAGAAGTTATTAAGTGGTTAGATGCAGGAATCATATTACCCATCTCTGACAGTAACTAGGTTAGCCCAGTTCAATGTGTACCAAAGAAGGGTGGAATGACGGTAGTGAAAAATGAGAAGAATGAATTGATCTCTACACGAACAGTCACAGATTGGCGAATCTGTATGGATTATAGGAAGTTGAACTTGGATACTTAGAAAGACCAGTTCCCACTTCCATTCATTGATCATATATTAGATAGACTGGCAGGGAGGTCCCATTTTTGTTTTCTGGATGGGTACTCAGGGTACAATTAGATCTCTATTGCACCAGAGGACAGAGAAAAGACCTCATTCACCTGCCCTTATAGGATTTATGCTTTTCGAAGGATGCCGTTTGGCCTATACAACACACCTGCCACATTCCAAAGGTGAATGATGGCCATCTTCACGGACATGGTAGAAGAAATAATGGAAGTTTTCATGGATGATTTCTCAGTGGTGGGAAATTCATTCGATGATTGACTTAAGAACTTGAGAAGAGTATTGAAGAGGTGTATAGAGACAAATCTGGTGCTCAATTGGGAGAAGTTCCATTTCATGGTACATGAAGGTATAGTCTTGGGACACTTAGTTTCAAGTAAGGGAATTGACGTGGATCATGCAAAGTTTGACGTGATAGAAAAACTTCCACCACCCACTTCCGTCAAAGCAATCAGAAGTTTCCTTGGGCATCCGAGTTTCTATAGGAGATTTATAAAAGATTTTTCCAAAATTGCTAACCCCTTGTGCAAATTGCTTGAAAAAGATCACCTTTTTGTGTTTTCTGATGACTACAGGTAGCATTTGAGGAATTAAAGAAGAGACTGGACACAACACCTATCATTGTTTCCCCCGACTGGGAGCAACCTTTTGAGCTGATGTGCTATGCGAATGATTATGATGTGGGATTAGTTCTTGGGCAGCGGAAAGATAAAATCATGCACCTAATATACTACACAATTAGAACGCTGAGTGGAGCCCAACTGAACTACACTGTGACTGAGAAGGAGATGCTGGTAGTAGTGTTCGCTTTTGACAAGTTTAGATCGTACCTGATAGGCTCGAAGGTAATTTTTTATACTGATCATGCTGCTCTCAGGTACCTAATCGATAAGAAGGATCCAAAACCGCACTTGATTCGTTGGGTGCTACTTCTACAAGAGTTTGACTTGGAAATTCGTGACCGTAAGGGAACGGAAAACCAAGTAGTTGACCACTTGTCGAGATTGGAAGGAGTTGAGAAAGTGGTTGAGGTAGAAGAGATTCTGGAAACCTTTAAAGATGAGCAACTACTAGCCACAAGTCTTGAGGAAGCGCCATGGTATACAGGCATTGCAAACTATCTGGCGAACGGTATAGTTCCTTATGAACTTTCTTCTGTCCAAAAGAAAACATTCTTCCGTGATTGCCGTATGTATTATTGGGATGAACTTATCTGTTTAGGATTTGTGTTGACAACATGATCCGGAGATGTATCCCCGAGATAGACCAGTCTTCTATTTTGCAGGCATGTCACGCATCAGCATACGATGGACATTTTGAAGGAGTAAGGACAGTCGCGAAAGTTCTGGAGGCAGGCTTCTACTGGCCAACAGTGTTCAAAGATGCACATTTATGGGTAAAGGGCTGTGATGAATGCCAGCAAACCGGGAGTATTTCCCGTCGACATGAGATGCCCATGAACCCAATTCAGGAGTTCGAAGTGTTCGATCTATGGGGAATCGACTTAATGGGGCCCTTTGTCAGTTCATATGGAAACAAACACATACTTGTCGTTGTGGACTACGTGTCCAAATGGGTGGAAGCTACATAATTCCCCACCAATGATACAAAGTGGGTGATTGGGTTTTTGAAGAAGAACATATTCACCCGATTTGGCACCCCAAGGGCCATAAGCAGTGACAGAGGCACTCATTTTTGTAATCGAGCCTTCAAGAAGTTGATAGAGAAGTATGATGTACGCCACAAGGTGGCCACTCCATATCATCCGCAGACAAGTGGGCAAGTGGAAGTGTCAAACAGAGAAATAAAGAGTGTGTTAACTAAGACCATGAATGCCACAAGAACGAACTGGGCAAGAAAGTTAGATGATGCACTCTGGGCTTACAAAATCACTTTCAAAACACCAATTGGCATGTCTCCATACAAGTTGGTGTTTGGGAAGGTGTGTCACTTGCCGGTGGAGTTGGAGCATAGAGCTTGGTGGGCGCTGAAACAGTTGAATCTCGACATGGATGCTGCGGGAACAAGTAGAGTCACAGAGTTGCACGAGCTTGATGAGCTCCACTATCATTATTTTGTGAGCACAAGATTGTACAAAGAGATAATGAAGATGTTACATGATAGGAACATTATTGAGCGGAATTTCAAACCCATAGATACGGTAGTGCTATACAACTCAAGACAAATGCTATTTCCAGGTAAACTAAAGTCACGATGGTCAGGGCCATTTTGTGTGGTTGAAGTACACCCCACAGGTGTTGTAGAGATTGTCGTTGAGAATGACTCTCGCACGTTCAGAGTCGATGGGCACCAATTAAAACATTATGTGGGCATGGATGAAGCAAAGGGAGTGTCAGTGACCCATTTGATTGAGCCTCTGAGGTCGAGTGAACCGTAAATGCGCTTATCTGCGTCGTGCCGTGACGTTAAATCAGGTGATGCATGGGAGGAAACCCATTGAATTATTGTAAACATCGTGCCGCGATGTTAACTCAGGGCTCAGGCGCTTCTTGGGAGGCAACCCACGATTGTCTTCTTTTGTTGTTGTGTTTGATGTTGAACGTTACTAACTGAACTACTAGTGCAATGCAAGAATTGTGCTCATCGGAAGGAATCGGGGGTCTAAAATTAACCCGGGCAGAGGTAAATTTGAGGAAAAGAAAAAATTTGGTCGGCGACGGTGATCCGCGACCGCGAATTGGACTGTGGATCTGACCGCGAAGTTTGGGTGTTACATTATATTGGATTTGCGGACTCACACGCGGATTTTGGCAAGCGTTCTGCCTCAAGTCCGCGACCACGGACCTGGGTGCGGATTTCTAAACTTATTCTGCCCAGCATCCGCGACCATGGACGCGATCGTGGAGTTGGGCGCGGACTAGGCGGACACCAAGTAAGTATTAATTATATTTAATTTTAGTTTTCTTATATATTTGTTTCCAAGTCCCTCCTCTAACCTAAAACTCCCAACACCCTAAAAACACTCCCCACTTTCCCCCACTCCCATTCTCTTTTTCAACAAAAAACCCTCCCTCTCCCCCACAACAAAACCAGATCTTTCTCTCCTTCCCTTTCCCCATATTCTCTCTTCAACACAAGACTCTCCTTACTTCTTCCCCTCTCCATTCTACAATGCTCCAACCTCCATCCTTCTCAAGATCTTCGAGTAAGTACATGATTTTACCCCTCTTTCTTAGTATTTTTTACTTTTTTATGTTTATTTTCTGTTTTGTAGTGATTTTTCTCTTTAATTTTTCTTATTTTATTTGTTAGTGTATGTATAGAGTAGTAAAATCATGGGTCTTGTCTATTAGAGTTGGATTGTGGTGTATATGTGGTGTGTGAGACCACTAGATTTGTTATGGGAGGTGTGGTAATTCAATTGGTTGTTTGTGCAACTTTGTGGATATATGCACACTAGGTGTTTGTTGATTTGCCTCAATGAGCTATGAATGCAAATTGTGACCATTGGGCGACTGAAGTCTAAGTAAACGCCCTTGGTTCACATAATTAGCCCCCTACTAATAGTGGTGTTGTTGTGTCAGGTACAATTCATCCCTCATGGAAAAGACGCTTTACAGGAGCCTCGTCTAGTGGGCATGGAGGTTCTTCTAGAGCACGGGAACAGGCTAGCACAAGCCAATTTGATAGTCGCAGATTTGTTTCCAGAGGCGCCCAGGACCGTTTTAGTGCGAAGGCTATGGAAAATCCTATACCCGAGAGAGACTTTGACAGGGTAGCCCTCCAAGTTGAATGCCCAAATATATATCGGGAATTGGTTAGGCGCCGACTCGACATCTTATTTGAAGAGCCGGAGGAGGGTAACATGATGCTTGTGCGGGAGTTTTATGCCAATTTCCCTGAACATGAGGAGCAGATATGTACTGTGAGACAAACAATGCTAGATTCTTCACTATCTGCCATCAGACGAGTGTATCCTTTGCCGGTATTCAATGGGGCTGAAGATTATTATGAGATTACAAGTGTGAACCCACCACATGGAATTTTTTTTCCAAACTATCTGTGTACCTGGTAGAGAGGTATTATGGTGTGTGCCTGGTAGAATCTTGCATTCATCGTCACTCACTTTTGAGGGTAAGTGCTGGTTGTATATAATCAATAGTAGATTGTTGCCATCCCATAACACCACAAAGGTAAATGGCCCAAGAGCGGTAGCAATTTGGTGCTTTATGCAAGGCCATGATTTTGATGTTGCTCAGCTCATTTAGTTAGAGATGTTCATCCGCTCACCAATGAAGAGTTATGGGTTTTACTTCCCATCTCTTGTCACAAAATTGTGTCGGGCAGTAAGGGTGCTCGAGAACCCCAATGCAGATAGCGGGTTGAAGAAGGAGGCCAAGTTCAGGGCCGACAAAGTGACCATTAGGAGAGACCCGGTGGCACATGGGCCAAATGACAATGATGCCTTGGATGAGTCTGAGGATGATGATGATGGTCAGGAGGAGGCTATGCATTCCTCACCCCGCCAGGAGCAGGTCCCAGATGAGGCAGGTCCATCTCAGTCCCGCCGGAGTACTTACCTGAAAGCTTTGGAGCAAGAAATGACTGGACTACGCACTTCAGTCATAGAAGTAAGGGCTATAGTTGATGCTTTGGCCAACCAAAGTGCGAAATCCCAAAAGAAGATCATGGGATGGATTCGAGCACTGGGACGTGCATGTCACCTCGACCCTGGCACTGTCTCCGACCAGGACTGAGTCACCAGGGAAGTCCCCTTACCTTACCTTGCTTTATTTTTATATGAGATGGGGACATGCCAATTTTTTAAGTGTGGGGTGGGGGATGATGTTGTATGTTGTTGTATATCTATATAGTTGGTTTGGTAGTTTATTTTGTTAAAGTAATTTCGACTTGGCCCGACGATGGATACTTTTCGGCGAGTTTCTTGAGGGACTGAAGTCGAACAAAAAAAACCAAAAAGATTTTTCTTTTGTAGTAGTGTATCAAACCCCCCTTGGTTTTTCTTTAAACCACAGTTCTTTTTCAAGGTTTTATTTGAACAGGGTGTAGTTAGTTTTTCATTTTTTAGTTAGGAACTTATGGGCGAGGGGCAAAGTTGAAATAGGATCCCTTAACTCCATGATGCCTTGAAACTAGACTACTTTAGTGTGACGCTTAGGCTCATTGGTTGACTCTTGTGAGAAGTCCTTAAAATGTGTGTTCTTAATTTGGCTTTAGTACCCTGAGCGGAGTGTCTGATGATCTAATCCGGATTGAGTCATGTGCCATGTGTGTGTGAGGCTTGTTGTATTCTGTGGTGACATTGAACGTCTAGAACTTGCCCCGTGTGTGTGCAAAGCGAAATGGTGGTCTTATTTGGTCTAGGAAGTGATATATGCATTTCTTGTTGAACCATATATATATATATATATATATATATATATATATATATATATATATATATATATATATAAGTATATATATATTCCACGTACCTAATTTCTATATACCATAGTTAACCCCTTTGAGCCTGTAATCCTATTTCTTTGGCAACCACATTACAAGCCATACCTAATTGTTTGAGTTAACTCTCTATTTGAACCTTGTCACCTCTCATGAGCACTTGAATTGTGATGATTTATATAAAAGTTAAAGTGTGGAGTGGTTGGTTTGACTTTTGATTGGAACTGATGAAATAAGGAAAAAGGTGCACTTTGCTGAAAAAAATCATATTAAAAGACACCTAAATTGAAAAAGAAGAAGAGAGAGTTGTGTGAAGAATAACCCTTGATGGTGGTGGATTTTGACATAATTGTGCTTAAAGAAGTATGGGGTAATATATATTGAGGTGAAGGTGGAGTTGTAGTTTGAAATAAGTATGGGCTTGAATGTTAAAATATATGTATTAAAGTGCTTAGGAAGGTATATTCACTATTATATCTAAATGTATCCTACCCGACCTGTAGCCTACATTACATCCAAATCAAGTCCTAATTGATCCTAGACTAAACGAGCTCTATTAGTAGAGTAGTACACTACGGGCAAGCTTATGGTGCGTTTTCTTTGGCACAAGGAATGTTCTTTCTGAGGGTGAGCAAATTTTATTTCTTTTGAAGTCCTCAGTGTACGTGAATTGTACTGATTATGAAATAAGTCTCTTTTGTGGTGAGTAGGCACTTGATTCATGAAAGGGAGGTAAGTCTGGACCCCTGACTTAGAGTAAGTAGCCGGTTAAGGACATTGCGTGGCCAGGAAGAGTCCACTCTTGAGGTGTGGATGTGTAGGGAAGTTTCTTAGTAAAGTTAGGCCTGTAGAGTGTGGTTTTATTGCTCGAGGACGAGAAAGGATTTAAGTGTGGGGTGTTGATAGTAGCCTATAATTACGTATTTTAGATGCTATTTACACTCTAATTTAACCATATTTTTTTTATGTTGGAATGTTAAAAGATAACAAAATGCTCTAATTGAGAATTTTATGTTTTGCAGGAGCCACTCCAAGCTAGGAGGAAGATAAAAGGTGTTTTGAAGTCATTATGAACATACAAGGCCAATCAACAGATATACCGGGTGAAAAAGAGCGGGAAAAGCAAGCAAAAACACAAAAGGCAGGTCCGCGACTACGGACCTGGGGGCGAAGCAGCTCGCGAAGTGAGGCAGTGAAGAGGTGAAAATCCGCGGCCGGATCCGCAGTTGAATCCGCGACCGCGGACGGCTGCCAGGTGCAATAGAATGCAAGGGCTTTTGTGTAATTTTTTGGGCAACTAACCTAAACCTATAAGAGACTAAACTTGCCCAGAAGTAAGAGGAAGATTGTTTTAGACGATATTGGAGGCAAGAACAAGGGAGATAAGATCAATTAATTCTTTAGAGTTTTTATCTTCTTCTTCTTACTTCTTATTGTGAATTGTGAATCATATTAGTGTTGTGTTTTGCATTAGTATGAGTAGATAAACTTCTAATCTAGGGTTTTGCTGGGACCTATTGAATGATGAATTTCTCTTTATGTTAATATAGTTTTTTCATAGTTTTCTCTCTATTTGTTCAACTATATGCTTGTTGTTGTTGATTGAAGGGCCCTTAATTAGTTGTTCCTATTTAGTGTGCATTACTTGGGAGCTAGATCATATTTAGGTAGTTGTTGAACAACATCACTCCTGACGTATATGAGGGATCAATACGAAGAGTTTAAAGGTGGGATTGGGGATAATGAAACCTTGGGTGCGATCTAAGTGAGCTGTAATTAAAGTTAGCTAGCGTAATTCAGGAGAATATGTCTAGTATATTGTTGTAATTACTCGGGAGAGAGTTATGACAGTCATAGTGCTCATGATCGATAGAGAAGACTTAGGCAAACTTATAACAAACATATCGGAAAGGACTCCAACAATAAGGGAAATCATAACCTTAGATCATTCCAATTATTGTCTATAGCACGTTCTTAGTTAGTTCTTATTTACTGCATTCTCATTAAGTAATAGTTAGTTAGTAAACATCCACTTTGTTATTCAAATATCTTGGGAATTTGATTACGTAAAATTGTGTGAGTCTGATAGTTGTGATTGATAGGTTAATTCCCTGTGGGATTTGACTCCAGAATTGATAACCGGAATATATTTGCAGCGACCACTTTGTCCTTTTTACAAGGCATATTTGGGCATGATCAGTTCTCCCCGAGACGAGTAGCATCCGCGAAGGCTATCCCTATCTTATCTGAAGGGATAATTCCCATCGATCAACTGAAGGAGTTCATTAAAGGAACTATTAAGAATAAATATGAAGTTGCTACCAAGTCCTCCCTTACATACACAAAGCCGTACATTACAAGGATCGATATGTTGAAGATGCATGTTGGCTATCAACCTCCAAAGTTTCAACAGTTTGATGGTAAAGGCAATCCAAAGCAACATGTGACGCGCTTTGTTTAGACATGCAACAATGCTGGGACTTTTGGAGATTACCTCGTCAAACAGTTTGTCCGCTCGCTAAAAGGAAATGCTTTTGATTGGTATACAGACCTCGAGGAAAGATCTATTGATAGCTTGGATCAACTAGAGCAAGAAATACTCAATCACTTTTATAGCACAAGGCGCATTGTGAGCATAGTGGAACTCACAAATACTCATCAACGGAAGGGTAAACCAGTTATCGAATTTGTCAATCATTGGAGGAATGGAAGCCTTAACTGTAAAGACAGGCTTAGTGAAGCTTCTGGCATAGAGATGTGTATCCAACGCATGCATTGGGGATTGCGCTACATCTTGCAAGGTATCAAGCCCAGCACATTTGAAGAACTTGAAACTCGTGCCCATAACATGGAATTGAGCATGGCCTCTGCTGGAAATGAAAGGCTGCCCATATATGAACCTTGCAAAGGAAACGACAGGCAAGAACTCAGATAATGGAGCAAGTTTGTACCAAGATCTGAAAAAAAAGAATCTATGAATGTCAACACATAACTTGTGAAGTTCACGATGAAGGTGAGCAAGAAGCAGAGTATGAAATCCACTTCGTTTCCAGATAAGCCAAGTGGAAAGTTGACTCTAAAGGAAATGCAAGATAAAGAGTACCCATTTCTGGATTCTGATGTGCCAACCAGTTTTGAAGAACTCCTCGAGTTAAATCTCATTGAGCTTCCGGAGATGAAGCGGCCAAATGAAGTTGGGAAAACTGATGACCCAAATTACTGCAAATATCAACGACTTGTGAGCCACCCTCTGGAGAAGTGCTTTGTCTTCAAGGAAAAAGTTATGGACTTGGCTTGTGAAAAGAAGATTGTACTTGAAGATGAGAAAGAAAGTGCAAACCAATTCTCTATCACATTAGGCTCATTCAGTCCATATGAATTATGTAGTTTTAAAGAAAGTAAAGATGAAGAATTACTGGAGAACAACAAAGTTTAAGACGATCAACCTGAGGATGATGAATGTTGGACGTTGGTGACTCGTCGTAGGCGCCATAGAAGGAGACCACGAAAAGAATAAGTAGAACAACAACCAAGGAAAATGATGGTAAAAAGACCAATCAGATGGAATCCAGTTAAGCACTTAAAGAAAGCAAAAGTGGAGGTGCACCACCCTCAAAAGCCATGACATCTAGTGACCTTGGAGGAGTTTTTACCAAGATGGTTCCGCACGAAGATTTTCCATGGGGGTATCGATGCCTCTTATTGTCATGCTGACGAAAGGGAAGAAAAGAGTGATGACCTACCATTGGCACCATCTTCGAAAAAGCTCATCAAGTCCACTCCTCAAGAAGTTAATATTTATGAGGAAAATTCATGTTCACAAATGACGATCTTCTGCTAGGTGACACTCTTCATTACCGTCCATTGTACCTGGTTGGCTATATGCGTGATGAAAGGGTAAATCGAAATTTGGTTGATGGAGGATCCTCAGTGAACATTTTTCCAATTCGCACTGTGAAAGAACTTGGTATACCCATGAATGAACTCTCAGAAAGTCGTGTGATGATCCAAATATTCAACCAAGGGGGCACAGAGCCATAGGCGCGATCAGGCTGGGAATCACCATTAAAGATATGCAATCAAGTACATGGATGCATGTGATCGATGCAAAGACTTCACACAACGTCCTGCTTGGAAGGCCTTGGATACATGAGAATAAAGTGGTTCCATCTACCTACCAACAATGTTTGAAATACTACGAAGGTGAAGTCGAGAAGAAGATAATTGCTGATGACGAGCCATTCACCGAGGCTGAGGCACACTTCGCCGATACAAATTTCTACTTGAAGAACCGCATTGTGAAGGAGCTAAAAACTGATGGTGTCATGAATGAAAAGGATGAGAAATCCATGGCTAAGAGAGATGTGGTGGTTGCCGACAATACCAAAGTTGTTGCTGAGAAGGTGCACCCCAATCCAAATAAGTTTCATAAGGGAACATTGTGTCTCACGGCAAGAAAGTAACACCTCTGCTCCAATACTTCCCTAAAAAGAAGAAAGATGAAGGTGAATCATCTAATCTCCAAACTAACATACTAAAGGGGTTAACTCTTCTGATCAAACGAATTGAGGAAGTAAAGTCGTCCTCAATGCCGCTTGCAAGGTTTTTGGCCCAAAATCATTTGCAAAAAATGGAACTCCCTACAAAGCGAACAAATGAAGGTTTTGATGCTAACGCTTACAAGCTATTTGCAAAAGCTGGATACAGTCCTAATGAGCCGTCAAAGTTAGGGAAGCTACTGTCAGAAGCTGCGACGAGACAACCACGTGAAGGTTAGGATACAATAAACCGTCACCACTGCGCATCTCCATAAGAAGGGTGAGCATCAATTATATCAGTGTAGAAGTTCAATTTTCCGCTTCTAACAAGCCTTCTGTCTTTGATCGACTTGGAAAATCAATTGTGAGGACTTCTATGTTTGAGAGATTAGGTCCATTAAAGAAGGGGAACAAGTTCCAGAGAAACTTTCAAAGCATAAGAACACCCGCTTCTCCCAAAATCAAGAAGATCTCTAAGGATTTCCAAAGTTTGGTTCCTTCTAGAATGAGGCGACAAACAAAATTGTGGTTTCATCTAAAGAAGTACTGAAGGTAAAGCCATATACCGTGGTCTACACTAAGGAACGTAATGAAGATGAAGAAAGTGTGGGTTCTTCGTATCATATTACTGTACAAGGTGATAATGGTGTTCCATCTTCAATGGAGGATAATGCAAAATTCGAGGATGTTTCACCGTGTTATCACATATCCTTCAACGATGGGGACTCTCAAGAAGATGAAGATGCGGAAGATGCTCCACCTGAACTTGAAAAAGGAGTGAAGACTACAGTTGAGGCCTTAAAAGAAGTTAATTTTGGCACCGATGAAGAACCAAGACCCACCTACCTAAGTGCTTTACTAGAAGTTGATGAAGAAAGAACTTATATTGAGTTACTCAAGGAGTTCAGGAATGTCTTTGCTTGGAGATACAAAGAGATTTCTGGCTTGGACCCGAAAGTAGCAGTACATCACCTTGCCGTCAAGAATGGTGCTTGCCCTGTTAAATAATCCCAAAGGCGCTTTAGGCCGGACTTTGTTCCCTTGATTGAAACCGAAGTTAACAAACTCATCGAAGCTGGATTTATTCGTGAAGTTAAATACCCGACATGGGTTTCAAGTATTCTCCTTGTAAGGAAGAAAAATGGTCAGATTCGAGTGTGCGTTGACTTCAGGAATCTCAACAATGCGTGCCCGAAAATTCCCGCTTCTTATTCCAGAGCTGATGATCGATGCTACTACTGGGTACGAGGCAATGCCATTTATGGATGGTTCATCGGGCTATAACCAAATTCGCATGGTGTCAAAAGATGAAGAGCTTACTGCATTCCATATCCCCAAGGGAATTTATTGTACAAGGTAATGCCTTTTGGCTTGAAGAACGCTGGTGCTACTTACCAAAGGGCTATGCAGAATATTTTTGATGATTTTCTCCACAAGAATATCAAATGCTATGTTGACGACTTGGTGGTAAAATCAAGAGAGAAGCGTCCACTTGAAAGACTTGAGAATGGTGTTCGAGTTGCTCCGGAGGTACCAACTTAGGATGGATCCATTGAAATGTGCCTTTGGAGTTACTTATGGAAAGTTCCTTGGTTTCATTGTCCGAAATAGAGGGATCAAAATTGATCAAGCCAAAGTGGATGCCATTTTGAAAATGCTGAGCCTCAGGATATTCACAAATCGAAAAATCTGCAAGGAAAGTTAGCGTACCTTAGGAGATTCATCTCAAACCTAGCTAGGAGGTGCCAACCATTCAGTCGCCTTATGAAGAAAGGTGCCCCTTTCAAATGAGACCAAGCGTGTAACAATGCCTTTGAGAATATTAAATCCTACTTGATGAAGCCTCCAGTTTTGGCAGTCCCTATACTTGGAAAGCCGCCGATACTATACATTTCAGCACAAGAAAGATCTGTTTGAGCGCTGTTGGCCCAAGAAAATAGTAAAGGGAAAGAAAACTCCCTTTATTACTTGAGCAGGATGATGACACTAAATCAACTGAATTATTCGCCAATTGAAAAGTCATGTTTGGCGTTAGTCTTATCAATCCAAAAGTTGAAGCACTACTTTCAAGCCCATATCATTCGTTTGGTTTCTAGAGAAAATCCTATCAAGTTCGTGATGTCAAAACATATCCTTAATGATCGACTAGAAATGTGGTACCTCTAGTTTCAACAATTTGAAATCGTGTACATCCCTCAAAAGGCTATAAAAGGACAAGCGTTAGCAAATTTCTTAGCAGATCACCCTATACCTTATGATTAGGAGCTAACTGACGAACTACATGATGAGGACACAGTGGTCATTGAAGTTCAGCCTCCATGGAAGATGTACTTTGATGGTGCTGCACATCGCGGATGAGCTGGTGCTGGTGTAGTATTTGTCATTTCTTAAGGTGAAGTTCTGCCCTACTCTTTTACCTTGATGCAACTATGCTCTAAAAACATTGTTGAGTATCAAGCAGTAATAATTGGGCTTGAAATGGATGTCAAAATGAAGCGGTTGCAATTAAAAGTCTTTGGTGACTCTCAATTAGTGATCAACCAACTTTTAGGTAGTTACGAGGTTAAGAAACCTGAACTACGCCCATATCATGATTATGCAAAAACATTAATGGGATGGGTCAGTGACGTGGCTATTCAACATGTACCAAGGAAAGAAAACAAGAAGGTTGATGCTTTAGCTGCCCTAGATTTATCGTTAACCTTGCCAGATCAAGCGCAAGAAACTGTCTGCCAAAAATGGGCAGTGCCACCGCCAAATAAGGTTGAAGGTGAAGGAAATGAACTCAAGCATCTCGTCGTTGTTTCTGAAGCTGACAAAGAAGAATGGAGACAACCCATTGTCGACTACTAAAGCTATGGGATACTTCCAGAAAATCCGAGGAGAAGGACTGAAATCCGTCGTCGTGCACCTCTCTTCCTTTACTACAAAGATAATCTATACCGAAGGTTATTCGAGGGAGTACTCTTGCGATGCTTAGGGGAAGAAGAAGCATTCCAAGCTTTGCAAGAGGCACATTCTGGGGTATGAGGGTCACACCAGTCTGGACCAAAGCTCCACTTTCATATAAAAAGGATGTGATATTATTGGCCAACGATGGTAAAAGATTGCTTGGACTACACTTGAATATGGAAGGCTTATCAATTCCATGTGAATTTTATTCATCAACCTCCTAAAGTGTTGCACCCCACTGTTGCATCCTGGTTGTTTGGCGCTTGGGAATTGGATGTTGTTGGACCACTGCCAAAGTCCTCTGGTGGGAACCTATACATCTTGGCTGCAACTAACTACTTCTCAAAATGGGCTGAAGTTGTTGCTCTTAAGGACGTAAAGAACGAAAATATTGCAAGTTTCATCCGAGTAAACATAATATATCATTTTGTCATTCCTCGTTACATAATAATGAATAATTGCAATCTATTTGAAAATAGGTTGATGAACAAGATTTGTGATCTCTTTGGCTTCAAGCAACACAACTCTTCTATGTACAATGCTGTCGCCAATGGCTAGCCGAGACATTCAACAAGACTCTATGCGACTTGTTAAAGAAATCCGTCTCTAAATCCAAACGAGACTGGCATGACCGTATGGAAAAAGCTCTATGGGTATATAGGACGACTCACCGCACGCCAACACAAGAGACTTCTTATTCGCTCGTTTATGGAGTCGAAACTGTCTTGCCACTCTAGCATCAAATACCTTCATTACAACTGGTATTCAAGAAGGGATACTTGATGAAGAAAATGTTCAACTTCGATTAGCAGAGTTGGAGGCTCTTGATGAAAAGAGGTTGGAAGCTCAACAGAGTCTTGAATGTTATCAAGCTATATTGTCTCGCGCCTTCAATAAAAGAGATCTCCTGAGATCCTTTCAAGTAGGATATCAATTCCTTTCCATCTGAAGACCCATTATTACTTTCCATAAACTTGTAGGGAAGTTAACTTTAAAATGGGATGGGCCATATGTCATACAAGAAGCTTACTCAAGTAGGGCTTACAAGATGGTTGATGCAGATGGCATGAGAACTGGCCCTATCAATGGCAAGTTTTTGAAGAAGTATTATCCTTGAAGTTGCAACACTCCTTGGCGCATGAGCCTAAACTGCATTTTCCTACACTCTTGGCCCGCATGAAACTAAATTGTATACGGACCATTCTGAACTACGGTATGACTTGATCCTCTTCAACGAGGTATGTAGGCAGCTTAGAGTTCCATTCTAAGTTCAGTCGCATAAGTCCAAAAGATACATAATCCCCCAATCATTGTCCGCATTAAGTACGATGAATGTAATCTATTCAATTGGCACTTGAAAATCGAGCTGAGATATCATTCTTCTATTAAACTTTAGATCCCATATGATTTTGAAGGGGGCAAGCCGCTATGATAAATTAGTATACTCCATAAAATGATTAATATCTTTTAGGAGGCTGCCAAGCATTTGCATTGATATCCAGAAATTTGTTATGCCTTCATGTTATCCAAACCTTCAAGTTTTTTTGGCGAGCCTTCACGACATTTCAAATTTAGTGAGACTTGAACCCAAGGTATTTGGTGAGAATTAAGCTCTTAAATTTCAATTTCTGGCAATTAAAAAGGTCTTGAGATCTCGAGGCTTTCACACCAAGATACAAAAATTTGGTGAAGTCGCGCTAATTTGGAATTGTCGGCATATTAGAAACCAAAGTCGACTTCGAGCTATCATCTGAAATTATCCTTAAGGTATTAAATTTTATATTTTGGATATGTTTTATATTTTGAATTTTCTTTTCCAACAGATCAAATAGTTCGTGATTTCAACATTCCTACCTCAAAATACAAAAGTTTTGGTGAAGCCGCGCAAATCTGAAATCGTCCCCGTCTCAGAATTTAGTATTGATTTCGAACTATTATATGAAATTATACTTAAGGAATTAAAATTTTCATTTTGTCTATGTTATATATATTTAAGTTAAGTTTCCAAAAAATCAAACGGTTCGTGATTCTAACTTTTCTACACCAAGATATTATTTGTTTTGTGAGACTGCGCAAATCTGAAATTTTCTACATGGTGGAATCTAAAGTTGGTTTCAAAATATTATCTGGTTCGATTCTGAAGGTGTTTGATTCTAAGTTTTGGATATGTTTTAGATATTGAAGTTTAATTTTTGTGAAATCAAATGTTTAATTATTTAGACTCTCCCACGACAAGATATGAATCTTTTGTTACAAGCGTAAAGCTGAAAATTATGCGACTAAGATAAATGTCGGCAATGTAAAGCAAAAGAGACGCAATCTTATTTAAGATGAAATAAATATCCACTAGGTCAATCTAACATAAATATAAAAGGGTGGATAATGCTAATTGCCTAATCTAAACAAAACTCATAGTTGATCAATTCTTGACAGCTAGTCTCCAGGTTCTTCTTCTTCTCTTCCAAATTGGCCGAATCATCAACAGTCAACAAATTTACGTTGTCATATGAAGAGACCTCAGTCTTGGCAGCTGAAATTTTTTCCTGAATCTATTCAACCTCTTTTGAGTCACTTCTATAACACATTCGAGGTTCTCCCGCTCTTGTTGTAATGTCTGCAACTTCTTCACAACTCTCTTTAGTTTTTTTTTTCACTAGATGAAACTTTCTTGACTTTCTCACTTGCTTAAAGTTTGAACGATTCAATACGCTTCTTAGCTTTGGAAATCATCTCCAGCTTCTCATCTTGACTCGTCTTATCAGCCATATTGGATTGCTCTTGGTCATATGAAGCAACCATCTCGGAAAGAGAATCCAGTAAACATTCTAATGGAGAAAGATTTAAAATATTCGCCTTCTTCATATCCTCGAAAACCTCAGTGATTTTCTCCCTATAAGATGAGAGCTGCATGATTTTTGAAGAGTCTCTTGCAATATTTTATCCTCCCAAAGTCCCAAGATGAATTCCTTTTTAATATTAAAGACAATGCTCTTTCCTTCAAAAATAGACACTGTTGCATTTGTCATTGGTGGAACGTGAGTTATCCCATTTGGAGTTTCTCTTTTTAGGGCTTCGTCATGAGGAAGAGATGATGACTTTGAAGAAGACTTCACTTTAGATGTAGGCCCTCCAATAGATTCATTACTCACTTGCGGCTTGTCATGTGGGGATACCACCGGATGTCCAATGGAATTTAACTGCATAAGGAAAAGGCAAAAAAATGGGTAATATTTTTTAGTGAAGCTATTCATTCGATTAAAATAAAGGGCAAGGTGATTGTACTTTTACCTCCTTGTTACAAGCCGTATGCGTTCTTGAGGGACTATCAACACTTGGAACCTCTATGAGGTCTACTGGGTTAGGCCGTTTCCTTTTCCATGATCTTCATTGGTACTCTGGCTTGTATCTTGAGGAACTTGTGTGCTAAATGGAAGAACTGGAGGGTTTTTCTATATATCTGTTGAAGTGCACACAACCTCTTTCAAAGATGCCTTTGAGGATTTAAGCTTCCTTTTCTTATGCTGTGTAACTACTTTTGGGATTGGAGTAGGTAATTCTTTGACTCTTGAGAGCGTCTTTCTAACACCTTGATCTTCACCTCCTAAAGGAGTAGTAGATTTTAGCCCAACATTGTCTACCAAAGCTTGTAAATATTCTCGAGAAACTTCCCATGTGCTTTCTCCCACCAAGACATATAATTGGTGGAGAAAGGCTTCTCCACAGAATCTCCCGTTGGGGGAAAAGCCGCATGTGACATGGACCGATACAGTGTGCAAATTATCCAAAATCTAAGTCCTTCATCTAGAGAGGCGTTATAGATATCATTCTCCAAAAAATCGGGGATGTTATGGTAAAACCCAAACTGACGACCAAACTGAAGCTGGCTATATGGATCGATGATGAATGAGTTACCATACCTCAAAGTGAGGTAATTAAAACATAAGCTCATGAAGTAATTTGACTCCAAATCTTGAGGGGCATCGTTATCCACATAATAATAATAATAAGGATGAGAATTGGTTAGCATTGTTGGTGTCCAAACTATATCCTCCCCATTGTGGATGCGTTTTCTTGAATCCTCCTCGTCAAAGTACCTCTCAGCTCCCTCTCCTGAGTATGCCACCATCAAAGGGATAGACATACCATTAGCAAGTGGATAAAGGGTTTCGAAGTAATGTACAAGCCAGCCGTAAACATAATGGATGGGAAAACAAACTTTGACCTGATCAAGTTTGGAAGAACACGAAATCTTATTCAAACCATGATAAATACTCGCCAAAATTGGGACCGCAATGCTAATCTTTCGCCCGCTTGCCATCATGCTCGCCATCTGAAAAGTCTCGGGACGAATGAAGTTTTCTGCCTTGGGAAAAACAAAGGCGTATAGCCAAATTGATAAGAATGCTGCTATATATGTTTTATATTTCTTGTCAGACCTCACCCTAAGCTTGGATAATATAGCTTCTTGATCACTCACACCTAGTTCTCTCGGGAATAACTCCATTAGGATTATGTATCGACTTTAGGCGAACAAATTCTTTTCATTTCACAGTAGGGCAGGTTTATATATTAAAGCTTTTTTATACCAAAAATTTATCCACTTTCTTAAGGAGACCTTTTGGTTAACACTTGTACCTTCCTTAAGGTGATGGAAGACATCAAATTAATACTCGCAAGATCGAGGAATAAATCTCATCTTTTTTTCATCCACACCGATGAGTTCTCTTGTCTCAGGTACCACTTTTTCGTACGGAGAACCCGCAATGGGAAAACCTCCAAGGATATGTAAGGCCCAAAGAGAGATAGGTAGTTCTCTGGCTGATGTAAGAAGCGTGTTCGTCTTGGGGCACCAAGCCTCACAAAATATTTGCAAAATGTTCGAGTTCCGCATAAAAGAAATGTGAGGCATAGACAACATCGTATATCTTTGTTGTACTCAGGGTTTGTTGGCTTCCACCAAGTACATCTTCAGCCTATTCCCAATATCCTGTAATATAACGATACTCACCCTCGAATTGCTGTTGTATTTTCCCAACGTACTTTGCCTTGAATTATGCGACGCCCTAAGTTTGGAAGGGTGCTAGAAATGTTTACGTGGCGATGGATTGGCGCTTGGAGAGTCCACATCTTGGACAATGGTTTAGAAGTAGACTTGTGTTCCAAGGTCCAATTTTCCACATGAAGGGAGTTCCTCAAAGAAGGCCATGAGGCTGCATACCGGCCAGCTTTTTGGGTGTGAACCAAAATCTTGGTTTGTTCTATGCCATATTCAGTCTTGATTACGATATATCTAAGTTTGGAGAAAAGAGAGGTATAGTCTCTGAAATTTTCCATCTCTTCGGGCTGCAAAAGAAAAAAAAGATCATCAAAGTCCAAATCAAGAATACTAGAATGGGCACAAAGGTCTAAATGGATGAAATGGCCTCCGATAGTCGGACCACATTGAGAGTAATCTCTCCGATAGTTAGGCCACACTGAGAGTAGTCTCTCCAATAGTCGAGCCATATTGAGAGTAATCCCTCTGATAGTCAGGTCATTTTGAGAGTAATCTCTCTGATAGTCGAGCCACATTGAAAGTAATCTATCCGATAGTCGGGTCATTTTGAGAGTAATCTCTCTGAAAGTCGAGCCACATTGAGAGTAATCTCTCCGATAGTCGAGCCATATTAAGAGTAGCCTCTCTGATAGTCGGGTCATTTTGAGAGTAATATCTCCGATAGTCGAGTCACATTGAGAGTAATCTCTCCGATATTCAGGCCGGGATGAGTAATCATCCCTTCACACCCTAAGATATACATGGATCATCTCGTTAAACAAGAACATACCCTTCTCTCTTGACCTACAAAACAAAACAAAAAAAGAGAAAAAAAGAATAAAAGAGAGCAAAGAACAAAAAGAAGAATTTACCTTAATAGTGAGTGCTCCCTACGTAGCTTGCGGACGATGCAATTGATGTCAACCAAAGGAAAATCATGTCCTATTTATAGAGCCTCCAAAATGCTAGTTGATGGATTATTAGCAATGTGGGAGTAGTAATTATTAGAGTCCAACATGAACTTGTTATCATAATTTATTTTGGGTGGAGAAAGCTACAGGCGGCAAAAAGTCTTCTAAACCAATTTGGAGACGTACAGATTATGGCTAAATTGGATAATGACAGATGTGGTAAAGGGGCAACAGAGAATTCAAAGTATCCGAAGTTTATTCGAATTAGAAAACCAGGAAAGTAAGTTACTTGTGAAAGCTCGCATGATTATTCTTTTGGGGTTACTAGTCCTATAAGGTTTAGCTCTTTTAAAATTGGAAGTATAATAGATGAAACCAAATAAATAGTAAATGATGTATTTTGGCCAAGAAATGCATGTGATTCTTACGTGTATCTCCAAAGAGATGCTTATTATGACACTTGCCAATTTCTAAGATTGTGTTGTATCATGATGGATTGTAAGAAACTTTGCACCAATGAAATATATATTATTTTAGATAATTATGGTAATCATCCAAATGATTAAAGGAATCTGCTAGTCCGTGGGTGTTTGGCGTGATGTTACTGTATGAAGGTAAAAAAATGATGTCCTACCAATACTTCAACCCTTGCCTCAATTTCAATAAAATTATCCAGGAAAATATAGAAGTAAGGAGGTATTTGTAGGTATCTAAATTTTATTGGATTAAATCATAAAATTATCTGAGCTATATTTTAAATTCAATATATATTGGTCTAAATAAATATTATGGGCTAATATAATTGAATTAATTATATAAATTAAATATATATGGATTAAATAAATAAGTCTTAATCCATTGGGCTAACCCATTTAATTGGGCTACACGTGATGAACCCACTTCATTAGGCCCAAGATGTCATCTTCCTAGAGGCCCAGTTTGGTGTCACGTGTCAAATGACGTGGCACACCAAGTCAAATGGAAGAGCCAATAGGATCCTGCCACGTGTCAAAATGACAAGGCATGCCAAGTCACATTAAAAGGTCAATGAAATCGTGCCACGTGTGCAAGTGACATGTTCTGGCCAATCAAATGCGACTTTGTCACACTTCAATTTGATTGGTCGGAAATAGTTTGCTCTTATCATAACTCTTCCCTCCCACAACTATAAATAGGGGTCTTCATAACTCAGAGAAGACACCAAAAGTTATAACAAGAAGCAAGAGAGGGCTCATGAATTAAACGCCGTGAATTTCTCTACAAGTTTCAAGCTTCAAACAATCAAGTTCAAGCTGAAGAACGAAGAAAAAATCAAGATTTAAGGAGTACGGATTCAAATCAAAGTTCGTGCTAGTTGAATTCAAGATCATCGTTCATGGAAACAAATATAGATTCAAGATCAAGCCCAAAGGCACTTGAATTTATTTACTATTGAAAAGAAGAATCAGAGGATTCATAGAGATTGTACACTCATATTATTTAAAGTCAAATATTTCAATTGTTGCGATATTTTTCGATCTTGATTTAATTTTCAGGTCGCAACTTATTTTGTACATGCGATAATATTCAAATCTCCTTGCACGTATTCAATGATTTTGTTGGATATTTGTATCCTTCCATTTGTTATAGCACCATAGGGGTGGCCATAGTTCTTAACTCAACCTTTCTTGTTACAATTAAATAATTTATTATTATAGTATATCTTTTTCTGTAAAGGGCAGAAATGGGAGGGTAGGATTTTTAGAATCATCACGAAAAAACAATCCTTTTGGCGGGCTTCTTTTTTCTTCTTCTCCGCATAAACAAAATAGGGTACTGACCGAACCATATTGGATCTAATTACTATTCGTGAGAATTTTTCAAATGTTTCTTAATCACGTGACATAAAATAATTGTTGGATTTTTAGTTCAAAATTGAGGTGAATGCTGTTAATATTGGCCATGTCGGGTTAGCCCAGCCCAGTTCACATGGGCTTTAGCAATTGACGATTGGGTTAACTCACCATTTTGATGAGCCTTATAATGGTCAGCTCACCCCAACCCTATGGGGCAGCGGTCCCCACAGGCCAGCCCATCATTTCTTAAAATATAATTTATTATTATTTTTACGTTCTAACCTAAAAAAATATTAATATTTAAAAGTTAAAACATGTCTTATTGGAAAATTTCTCAAAACTTAATAACTTTTTAGACCATTTCAATGTACCACAGTAAACACTAAAAAAGTAAAAGACAAGACTATATTTCATTCACTAAAAGACAGAACTCAAAATAAACTATTCAAGAGAACGTCTATGACGCTTATGGGATATCCAAACATCATCTTCATCAAACACATTAGAATCCGCTTGTAACAAGGTTGTCTTAACATCTTTACTTTCATCTACATCTGCAATTCATATGCAATATTAATTATTCAAATATTAAGAATAACAAAAATTTTAAAACTAATAATATTCAAATTCACATAAAATATTTTTACTAGTTTGAGTTTGAAAAAAGTTATGCAATCAATTTCGAGTAGTAACAAGTGTTTGGACATTTTCATGTTGGATGCAACTTCTGTACTTTGTCAGAGCACGCCCATCAATGCTAAATGTTGATCCGATGCTACAGTGGTAATAGGAATACTAAGTACATCACGCGTCATCACTAAAAGATCCGTATATTTTCTTGAATGGTCCTTACAATACATCTCTTGAAACTTCTCAAGATTAAGCTTTGGTTCCTCTAAGTAAAGAACCAATTCTGACTTTCCATCGCTAGAGGCAGTATACGTTTTATATTTTATATACTTAAATAAATATTTTTATTAGGCTCACGGGCTTACTCGGGTCGGGCTGAAAAACCTCGTTTTAAATGGGCTTCAAAAATTCCTGTCCAGCCCTGCTAAATTACGGACTGGGCTGGGCTTGCCGAATGGGCCAAGTCCATGTGAGTGGGAAATGGAAAGAAAAATAAAATTTTGATTTTTTCTCCTTTACAAAGAAACATTATCCCATATTGGAGGAGGAAAACTTATTTGTTGAGCATATATATATATATATATATGTGCACTTCTTCTAGTTATTAAAGAGTTGAGAAAAAGTCAAGTTTCGCGTCGCTCGCTCGCTCGCTTGGCTTCGACCAACTGATCTGATTAATTTTTTAGACCAAATTTATTTGTTAAATAGTAAAATTAGATTAATATTTTTAATCCAAATCAGCCGCTTACATAACGATAATTTGAATTCCACCGGTATGAGTTTCTCATTTTATTTTGCGTACATAGCCATTTACGTAATAGCTGTTTTACGCAAAAACTTGTACCTCTTCATTTCAACCCAACCTGTTGGTTATAAATACTAGGCCATTTCCTCAGATTTTTGTTACGAAAATTTTGAATTCTCGTTCTTCTTTCTGTATTGTTTAAAAAAAATTTTGAGCTCGCTGAAATACTGGGTTTGAAGTACTTCTACATCAGTGTGTAATCCATTCTATCTTGGAAGAAAATAATCCTAAATCTTGAGTACTAGGAGGGTATTAAGTCCCTTAAGAAAATACTATGCAGTAGGCTCAGATTAATTTACGCTTCTTCTATATTTCTGCTTTCAAAATTATTTTACAAATACAGAATACTAACGATAAGCACTCTTAACAAGTTTACATGATCGCCAATCTTGGTATTTTATCATTTAAAGTGAAGCTTTGGGCGAAGTGAACTTTTACCTCATCTAGTTCAATGATTTAAGCCGATTAATCAATTAAATGTTGATTATTATTCCTGGACCGCAAACTTTGAGTAGTTTGGCTGTTTGCCTAGAGTAAATGCTAGAAAGTACAATAATTTAATTTCTATACCAAGCAAATATACTCATGTAGTTTATTGGGTTTTGCATCTTTGAGCAAAATATAGCTTCAATAATTCACCCCCATGTTTTGCCTTATTTAGCTAAGTGCAACAACCATTAACAATGAAAAATAGCATCAAAGTCTTGCCTTGCACGCCCTTCAAAAAGCTAAATAATATTAAGAAGGGAACATATCAATTCAAAGAATTTTTATTTTTCAGAAAGGAATTACAAATATGAACATATCAATTCCCTGTTTTGCAAAATCCAAATTTGACAGAGACTATCATGACAAACAAATCAGCCACTAAAAAGGTCAACATGATTTTCAAGTGGTCCAAAGTGAATGCCATAACAAAGAAAATTACGGGGTAAATTTCAGTACATAACAACTATATTTTTTTCCACCAAAACCACATAACTTTATTTTGTAATATAAAATTACAAAACTTAATTACACCCATATAATAAGAAAATCACAAAAGCTGCAAACGTAACGCACCGAATTATTTTTCACTGGTTTAAATTTTCACATTAGCATATCCCACTTAGCACAGGCTAGTCAGTTTTCCGGCTGGTAATTAAAAAATAGGCAACATTTACAAAGTCAGTGAAAATAGCCACTATTTTTGTTGCAACACGGAAAGTTCCAGTATAATATACTGAAGGTTGGTGCACCTGTGTATAAACTTCCAACATATTATGCTGGAACTCCAGCACACGAAAAGTTCCAGCATAATATACTGGAGATTGGAGCACCTGTGTATAAACTTCCAGCAAACTATGCTGGAACTCCAGCACACGGAAAGTTCCATCATAATATACTGGAGATTGGAGCATCCGTGTATGAACTTTCAGCATATTATGCTGGAACTCCTGTATATTATGCTGGAACTGCAGTATATTATGCTGGAGTTCATATGTAAAGAATTCGAATTCCGGTATATTATGCTGGAATATTTTCTTGATTTTTAACAGTATTTTCGTTCAGATTTATCTTTACATGAAAAGTGACTAAATTTCGATTATCTTTGAACTGTGGCTATTTTGCAATTACCACTAGTAAATCTAGCTACTTTTGAATTTCGTCATTTTTAACTAATAAATACCTGAGACAATTAGAAAGAAGACCCATTTTAATTCGGTTGCGCGGCGAGGAAAAATTTAACATAGAGTACTTGTAAAGATCCGACCGGTTATTTTGAGCTTTAGCGCGTCATTCAGTAGTTTGAGGCCTTGAGTAGCTTCACTTCAGGTATTATGATTTGTACGTGTGGTCAGAATTGAATTTCGGAAAGTTTGGAGTTGACTTGGAAAGAAAATTCTAATTTCGGAAGTTTCAAGTTGGAGGAATTTACTAAGGTTTGACTTTGAGTAAACGACCTCGGAATCGGGATTTGAAGGTTCCAATAGGTTCGTATGATGATTTTGGACTTGCGCGCATGGCCGGATCGAGTTTTGGATGACCCGGGAGCGTTTCAGCGCCTATTGTTGAAAGTTGGTATTTTAGAAGGATTTCATAAATTTGGCGATTCTAGTCTTAGTAACGCGTCCGGATGTGGATTCGGAGGTCCATAGATCATTTTGGGGTCATTTGGCTAAAGTTGGAAGTTGGAGGCTTTTGGAAGTTTGACTGGGAGTGGGATTTTTGATATCGGAGTCGGATTCCGATTCCGGAAGTTGGAGTAGATCCATAATGTCAAATGTGACTTGTGTGTAAAATTTGAGGTCAATAGACATGATTTGATAGGTTTCGGCATCGAATGTAGAAGTTTGAAGTTCTAAATTTCATTAAGCTTGAATTGGGGTGCGATTCATGGTTTTGACATTGTTTGATGTGATTTGAGGCCTCAAGCAAGTTTGTGTTATATTATGGGACTGATTGGTGTGATTGGACGGGGTCCCATGGGCCTCTGGTGTATTCCGGATGGTCAACGGATAGAATTTGGATTTGGAGGAAGAGCTGAAGCATATGGGAATCTGGTGCGATCGCACCTGTCTGAAGAGGGCCGCAAATGTGCGCCCGCAGAAGCGGCTGATACATGGCTAGAATTCATAGTTTTAAGCATTATATACCTTACATTTTATGTGCTTTTGTGATAAAAATACACGTTATATGTGCATAATGGAGTCTATTTCATGTGTAGGTGAATTGGAGATGGAAGCCGAGCTAAATGGGTGCATAAACGTCAAAAATACGCTCAAGAGTCGAAAAGGAGTAATCCGGGCCATACCCGGGCGTTTGGCCCCTAAAGCCAGGCTGAGCCCGGCGTTAGTGGGGCGTTTGGCCCTTAAAGCCAGGCTGACCCTGGCGTTAGTGGGGCGTTTGGCTCCTAACGGCAGGCATGCCCTGGCGATAAAGGGGCGTTTGGGGCTTAACGCCTGGGTCCCTGTCCAGGCAACTCCGAGTTTTAAAGGTTTTTAAGCGTTTCCTGGTTGGAATAGAAGTCTCCTACATGTTTAGGGTTTGTCCCAAACATATACATAGACCCAAAAACACAACTTTGAGAGGAGGATGCCATTTTTGGAGAGAATATACACACAAGATCATTGAAGAAGCAAAGGATTATCAGTTTTCTACATCTTAATCTAGTATTTTCCATTTATGCAAAACTTATGCAATTGTTTAAGTCTAGTATGAGTGGCTAAACACCCATTGTTCTGGGGTTGTGGTTTAGCCATGAATATTGTTATTCGATATTAACTTAACCTTGATTATAATTCGCTCAATATATGGTTGTTTCTTCAATTCTGCATTTAATTGCTTAATTGTTTGGCCAACAATTAGGTTCTATATACTATCTATGTTATGCTTGGGAAAGCCGTATATAGATTAGAGAAGAATTGAAGAGAGCGCGATCTTAACCCTTCAGGGGAGCGGATTTGTGGTTAGGATAGGAATATACCTAGTCACCGTGCTTAATTAAACATCGTAATCTTAGTGCGTTCTAATAGATTAATTTCATAGGAATATAGGCGTTAATCTATTGAGAATAGGCGAGTAGTACTTCGGGAGAAGGCTACGAGAGCAACTATCGATTAATTAGCAACCATGAGTGAATTATATGAAAGGGAGAGCTAATTAGAATGCAATATAAATGGTGAATTGATCACAACCCTGGAATATTTTCCTCTATTGAATACACAACAATATTCTCGTTACCTGATAATTAGTTCATATAATCGTAGAATAAATTAGTTATATTCTTGAATTTTGTTTTGGCTCGATTAAATAGCAATTAGAGTGATTCAATAAGTAGTTTACGCATTGAGGGGCTCCATCCGCAAACAAAAAATTGTGGTAGATGCAGCAACCGGAGGTTAGGTGTTGGAGAAGAATTATGATGAAATATTTGCATTACTGAATAAATTCTCCAAAAGCAATCCAGACTGGCAAGGTGAGATGTGGTTCAGAAATCACCAGGGGTTCTTGAACTAGATGTGGTTTCAGCATTGTCAGCTCAGATTTCCACATTGACTAACCAAGTCAATCAGATGAACCTGATCATTAACAAGCAACAATCTCAATCAATGCAACAGGCCCAACCAGTGCAACAAATTCAGGTATTTTGTGAAGTCTGTGGAGAGGGTCATTCAAGTGATTTATGCCCAGTTAATCCAGAGTCTGTCTGCTTTATGGGTAACGCTAATAGGGGACAAGAAAATCAATATGGAAACACATATAACCCCAACTGAAGAAACCACCCAAACTTCTCTTGGGGTGAAAATCAAAGCACTCAGAATCACTACAGGCATCCANCTTTCAATCAGAAAATAATGGCTGATCACCAAGCCCAGACTGTAGCCATGAGAAACTTAGAACGTCAAGTGGGGCAACTCCCTAGTTCTCAAAATACCCAACCAACAGGGGATCTTCCAAGTGACACTGAAGCTAATCCTAAATCACGTGTTAATGCTATATCATTGAGGAATGGGAGAAATTGGAGACAGTCCAGCCCAGTTAGAGAAATNCAAAAGGTGAAAGATAATGCAGCATACAAAAAGTTTCTTGATCTCTTGAAGCAGGTACAAATCAATATTCCACTGGTAGACATTCTGCAGGAGGTACCCAAATATGCTAATTATATCAAGGACATTGTGGCCAATAAATGAAGGCTGACTGAGTTCTAAAAAGTGGCACTCACTGAGGAAGTTAGCTCAAGAATTAAAAGCAAGCTACCTCAGAAATTAAAAGATCCGGGTAGCTTTACTATCCAAATCTCAATTGGTAAGCATGCAGTCGGGCGAGCTCTGTGCGATCTTTGGGCAAGTATTAATTAGATGCCACTATCTGTGTTCAAGCAGTTGGGATTGGGTGAACCACGCCCAACAACAGTGATTTT
>ML376283.1:0-12202 GCA_005239525.1 Nicotiana knightiana | reverse complement strand
ATATATATCTGAACGAACGAAGGATATTCTGATTCCCACGTTTGCCATCATGGGCTACAAACAAATTCTTTTCAGAACTAGCAGTTCTATCACACGGAGAACTGATTTAGGATGGCCTGACGTGATAAAACGAGGCTAGATGAGGCCATAGCCTATAAGATGTTCTTTTAGAACAACGAATATCGTTTAGGAGATCTTCTAGGTAGAATGGATACCTTTAATTCGAATTTTTTATAGAAAAAATCAAATATTATTCCGAAGCCACCTAACCAACATTCGGGAGCAACAACTCATGTCCCCGTCTTTAACTTCAAAATTATGATAGAAACCACATGTTGTAATTACGTGTGCATTTCATGTGGCGTAATTATAATGTGTTTAAAACAACAAGTGCACACCATCGTGACTTGTCCCAAGGTAAATCCATAAATATCAAAAATTATTTACACACCCCATAAGCTAAAAAATACCTCTTTTAGATAAAAAAAAACCCAAAACCTAGAGAACAATCGAATATCGCCTCAAATAGGCATATTTAATCGTCGTGACCATAGTCATATAATCTACACTCGGGTGTGGCAACTCATGTCCCCGACTCTAACTCAAAACGTTAATTAAATAAGCATGTTGTAAATCGCGGGTACATTTCATGTGGCGCGGTTTGCAACGTGTCCAAAAATAACAAGTGCACGTCAATCGGGACTTGTATTAAAATAATTCCATAAATATTAAAAAGCGGACAAAAGTAAGAAAAATAAAAGCACAATAAGTTTAAAACATGTAAATAATTAGATAATTAGGCCAAATATTAGTAGTTAAGCGACCGTGCCAAAATCACGGAACTCGGGAATGCCTAACACCTTCTCCCGGGTTAACAGAATTCCTTACTCGGATCTCTGGCCGCAGACAAATCAAAACAGAGTCAAAATCTCCTCGGTTTGGAATTTCAATAAATAAATGGTGTCCCGGAACACCGTCAAAAATCCGGGTGCCATCACCGTCAGTCTAATTCTCAATGGTCCGGAGACCATCATCATATTACAAAATTCACACTTCCTAGCACAACTTGTGTCGGAAGGAATGAATATGTCCATGAACAACTACATGAACCATGTTTGGATGAACAATATACTTCATCCACTTGCACCCTCAATGACCCTAAATCATGCCCAAGAAATGAGAATTCAATGGAATCTCCCAAGTCATTACAATCCAATACAATCCCAGCAAATCTTAGTAAATCTACCATTCTTTCCTCCGGGGGAAATAACCAACACCAACCCAATTTTTTTCCCATGGACAATCCCTGTCGAATTAGTAGCCAGCCATCCCATACATGCATCGACTCCATCATCTCCCTCACATCCACTGAACCAAGCAGCAGCTCCACAGAACCCACCAATCATCCCTCAAGTACCAGCACCTCCCAACGCACAAGAGCCAGAAGACAACCAAATGGAGGAGGAAGAAAAGATAAATCTATTGGGGTTAGGTCCAGTCCTAGAGTTTGCAAGGCTAAACGAGGTAAAGGTCTATTATTCCAGGATCAAAGGGAGAAACGTTATGTTCTGAGCTGTCCATCAACCATGTCAAAATTCACAATGGATGTGAGACCCCCTCAAAACCCCACTGTAGGCAACCATGCAATGATCTTTGTCCCAACCATAAAGAGGAACCACAATTCCACAGGCCTAGAGGGAGAATGGGCAACCAAACAATCTTGCATCCATGTTTAGGCCAACCAATGTGCTCATATGGAACATACGGGGTGGGAACAATGACAAATTTCGTGTGAACTTTAGAGAAATTCTAGACACCCATCGTCCTTTCATGGTCACCCTGCTTGAGACTAGGATGGAAATCCATTTATCTCTTCTCAATGATTTCAAATTCACTCAGATGATCGAAATCCCTAGTGATGGTCAATCTGGTGGTATAGTTCTCCTGTGGGATACTAGCTTGGTTAGAGTTCACGACTTTGTTAGGAACAACAATGAAATCCATGCTTCCATTGAGGTATTCCCAAATCACACTACTTGGTTATTTTCGTCTATTTATGCTAGTACAAATTTTTCTACTCGTTGTAGCATGTGGAAGAATATTGAAAATATTAGTAAATATCACATGGGGGGTGACTTCGATGAAGTCTTGAGTTCTACTGAAAAATTTTGGTGGTAACCAAATTAACAGAAAACGTAGTAATCTGTGTTGGGACAGTTTCAATCGATGTAATCTATTGACCTTGGCTACAAAGGTTCTAAATATAATTGGTCCAATAAAAGAAAGTGGAATAAAGGTCTAATCATGGAACGTTTAGATAGAACCCTTACTAATGATAAATGGATCACCCTTTTCACTAATGATATTATAACAAATCTTCCTAAAATGCACTCGGACCATAACCCTCTATTAATCAACCTTAGATCTAAAAACAACAACAAAAAAGATAGGCCCTTTCGTCTAGAAACAATTTGGTGTAGACATCCGGACTTCATAAACATAATAAAAAGGTCTTGGTTAGAGGAAGACCTTCCTAGAGTAAGTTTAGAGACTTAGACACTGAGTGGAAAAATAATACTTTTGGTGACATCTTCAAAAATAAAAGAAAATTACTTGCTAGACTTAATGGGATTCAATGTTCTCCAAATTACCAACACAGTAGTTTCCTCCAAAACCTAGAATCAAACCTTCAATCAGAATACAATACCATTCTTCATATGGAAAATGATTTTTGGAAACTAAGGTCTAGACTCACTTGGATGAATGAAGGATATGTCAACACAAAATATTTACATATTATAGCCACTAATAGAAAAAGGCAGAATACTATTACTCACTTCATCAAAGATGATGGAAGTAAGGTTTATGACCCAAATCAAATACTGGTTCATACTCTTTCTTTTTTCATGAATGCTTTTACATCTGCCAATGAATACTCCCCCAACACTAAATTTGATTCCACTTTATGGAAGGAAAATAATATCAACCTTAGGAGACTTGATAGCCCTCTCTCTGATATAGAAATATCCAAAGCTATCTTCTCCTTCAAACTATACAAAGCCCCTGGACCCGATGGAATTCATCCTTATTTTTATCAAAAATACTGGCATGTTGTGGGTAAGTCAGTTATTAAGTTTTGTCACACTACCTTCACAGAAATTAATGGAAGGAGCCAATGGAACACTCCTCTGCCTAATTCCCAAATTCCCAAACGCAAACAACCTAAGGAATTTTAGAACCATTGGACTTTGAAATACTTCCTACAAAATTATCACAAAAATAATTGTGAACAGATTGAAATAGTACATCCCTTACCTCATTAGTCCTATGCAGACTAGCTTCATAAAAAATCATAGAGCTAGCGACAATGCCATTATTATACAAGAGATTGTTCACAATCTAAATAATTCTAAGAAAAAGAAACATGACTTAATAATCAAGCTTGATCTTGAAAAAGCTTTTGATCGATTGGAATGGTCCTTAATTTACAAAATTCTCAAATTTTTTCAACTACCTCCTAAACTAACCAATTTAATCATGCACTTCATTACTACTAGCTCAATGTCCATTCTAGTGAATAGGACTAAAACTAACACTTTCCACCCTACTAGAGGTATTCGTCAGGGTGACCCAATGTCCCCCTACATCTTCATCCTCTGTGTGGAACTCCTATCAAAGCTCATAAATCAACAAGTAGACTTGCTCAATTGGGATCCAATCAACATCATCCACAAGGGCCCATCATTTTCCCATGTCCTCTTTACGGATGACATTACCCTTATGGGAAAAGCAAACAAAAAACTATCCTCACCATAAAGAAGTGTCGTGATTTATTCTCCTTAGAATCTGTCCTGAAAATCAATAAAGCCAAATCTAAAATAGCTATCATTAAATATTGTCCAAAAGACCAACAAACTTTTCTCACATCTACTTTTGGCATAAAAACAACTCATGAATTTGGAAAATACCTAGCCTTCCCTATTCTTAACCATAAGCCTAAGTCAAAAGACTTCCAATATTTAATTGATAACATCCACTCAAAATTGTCCCATTGGAAGTATCCCTTCATCAATATGGCTGGTCTCTCTACTTTGATTGCTAGTACTCTTAGTGTCATCCCCAATTATGCCATGCAATTCACAATTCTTCCTCCAAAAACTATTCAATCAATCGACAAAATTCAGAGGGACTTCCTATGGGGTTCATCACCCATTACTAGAAAAATCCACCTCATAAATTGGAATACTATCACTAGGGACAAAAATACTGGTGGTTTAGGCCTCAAAAAAGCTAATACCATGGATATACTGTGTTTAGCAAGACTTGTGTGGCATCTTCTACAAAATCCTAGCAACCCTTGGTGCCAACTAATTAGTGCAAAATATGCATATACAAAGCCCTCTAAAGGTACTTCCTTCATCTGGGTAGCTATCAAAAGGGGTTGGGATACTTGCAATAAAGGACTCTTTTGGCACCCTTCAAAAAACTCAAACCTAAAAATTTGGTATAGCAAGTGGATCTACAACTCCGACCACCTTAGGTCTGTCATTTCAGGGCCCCTGACAAAATGTGACGAACACCAAACATTATCTAGCATTATTAGTGATGGGAAATGGAACCTTCAGAATATTTCCTTCAATTTTCCCAATGACATTATTCAAATGATACTGCAAGGGACAGACTTACTTGGTCGCTAAGTTCCAATGGCATCTTCACTGCCAAATCATGCTACAAATTACTAGACAAGGAACTTACCCCTACCAAAAACTTCGATTGGATATGGAAACTAAAATGACCTAGTAAATTAAAATTACTTTTATGAAAATGCATGAACAATCGCCTCCCTTGTAGATTTTACCTAGCTCACCTAGGGATAAACATAGATGACACATGCATGAGCTGGAGAAATGGCAGTGAAAATATTAGACACATTTTCTTAACATGCTCAATAGCTTGCAAACTTTGGAAAGATTTGGGTATAAATCATAACAACTTCATTAACCTAGATAACTGGTTGGAAGATTTGAAGGATATATTAATTGTCCAAAACAAAAACTATATTAATTGGATCACTCTTTTCCCATATGTTATCTGGAATCATTGGATAAACAGAAACAACAACAATTCGAACAACTTGCAACATAATATCAACGTCATTAACATACTACAACAAGCATGTGAATATTTATTCCTTACTGAAAGATACACGTCCATCTCCAAAAAAATTAACGTGAATGTTAAATGGCATAAACCACCTGGTAAGTGGTACAAACTTAACTGTGATGGAGCATTCTCAGGTTCCAATACTTTAGCAGGTTTAGGAGGGATTATCAGAGACTCCAAGGGTGACTGGATCGTAGGTTATCAAAAGGCTACTCGTGCAATATCTTCCACACATGCTGAGATCCTGGCCCTCCTTGAGGGGATCAAACTTTCCATTGAATGGAAATTAGATAAACTGCAGATTGAAACAGACTCCACATATGTCATTAACATTATCTCAAATAATGGAAATATCCTATCACTTAGTTCTTGAATGCAAATTATTGTTGATGCAGTTGAAGCACCCAATCCTGAGGCATAACTTCAGGGAGGCCAATGGAGCAGCACACATGTTGGCCAAGGAAGTTGCAAAGAATACAAAACCTACTGAACTCTACCGTTATGCTCATCCTCTCCTTTTTCTAGATCATGTAATGGAAAAGGACAAGCATAGTTTTTGTTATATTGTTAAGAATGTTCCTATCTATGTTTTTAACAATCTAGCTATTATGGGCAATAATAATGCCCTAGAGACAATCTCTACTATGTCCTACAATATGCATTTCGTTTAAGTTAATATAAATCTATCCTTTATGTTAAAAAAAAAGTACTACTTGGAGACTGCAGAGTCCTAGAACATATATTAAAGGAATATTAAAAGGTCAAAAAGAACAAGCAATTGATCTTGAAGAGGAAGCCTACTGTTTGGAGGAGGTTGAAGAGGAAGTCTTCTTGCTTCGTGTCAGAAACGAAGAAGAGCATCCAATAAAAGATGATTTGGTTCTTCCTGAACGCTTGGTTATCGATCCCAATGATAATAGTAGTGCATTTAAGAAGAGAAATATTTCTATCATTAGGTTAAAACACAATTTGTACAAATTGCATGATAGAATCAAAAAGATGTCTTAGCTAACAGAAATGAAAATGTTGATCAATTAAATAAAAGGTTGATTGCAAAATTTTATAGTAAAAACAAAAAAAAATTCTATTTTTGACTCAGCAGAAAATGATACCAATAATTACTACCAAGAAGAATTATTAAATGCGTTAATATCAAATGACCTTCTGCCATACATGTTTGTTGCAAAGTTTATTATTTCTTACATATGTTAGTGTCGCCGTTTATATAATAGACTAAGTTAAAATTGATCTTCCATTGTATATAGGTTGATTTTGAAGAAAAATATACCTGTCATGCTACTGAAAAATTTAGATACACCGAATAGCTTATGTAATAGCACACAAATGGTATATAGAAGTTTTGACAATAAAGTCATACATGCAAAAATTATGGTACTGGTCGATGTGTTTCTATGTATATTATTATACTTGAATTGAACTTTCGTCTTCCGAAACTAACAAATATCCATTTAAATTTACGTGAAACAATTTTTAGTATGTTTATGTTTTGTAGATATAATAAATGAAGCACAAAAAAAAAATATCCTAAATATTGGACTATATTTTCGCAGTATATTTTCTTGCACGAACAACTGTATATTTCAATTTCAAGAGAGATTTCAAGATCGACAACAAGAGATCTAGTTAAGGCAGAGCAACCAAAGAATTAGGAGGAAATATGCACACAAAAATTGTCCACAAAGAAATGTTCATTAAGATACCATCACATTAAATATTTTTAAATTATAATACATAGTTATCCAACTAACATGATTGATCATTTGTGTAAGTTTTGATGATGTTCCTTTATTTTAAATTTATGTATTATGCTAATTGATGATAGGCTATGATTATATATTTTAGTCGCTTATTACACTCTAATTTATTGCGCACTGTAATTGAGTATGAGCTTTAATCACTAGTGTTTTGCACTAATTGTGTGTTTTATGCATTGTAGGAATGATTCCGAGCTATGTAGATGTTATGGAATGAATTCAAGTGATTTGAAGCTTTGAATTCTGAGTAAAAACCCAAGGAATTAAGCTGAGATAGTGTTCAGGATCAACAGATGATAGTTATGAACGAACGTAGAATTGAGTAGGCATATTGCGCACTGTCAAGTAAAATACACATAACATTTTTCTCAAAACTCCATTTGGGATCCACAATATATGTTTGGAAATATAATTCAAAGGGATAAAACATTCATGTTTTACATTTTTTCAAATTCCAAACACAACAATGTGAAAAGTACGCGGAATAAGCGCGGTCGCGCACTAACCGCGCAAATGGGGCAGAAAGTGTGAAATGTGCGTGCCCAAGTGCGCGGGCACCCTTCCAGGTGCGTGGCCACGTATGTTTTGTCCGGAAGAAAGTGTCCTTTTTTGCGTAGGAGAAGGTATAATTATTTTGGCCCGACCCTACTTGGTATATATACATGAAAAATGGTATTTTGAGGACTTTTTGACACACTTTGGACCTAAGGAGGCAGAGACACAATAGGAGCAAGGCGGGGAATTCTTCTACGAGTTTTTCACTTCCTTCTTCCTATTTTCATTATTGGTTATGAATTCTAGTATTATAGTTATGCATACTATTATGATTAGTTAATTTGTTATCTAGGATTTTGATAGAGCCTCTTGGAGGATGAATTCTTGTTATGTTTTAATATAATTTAACCTTTGAATTTGTCTATTTGTTCAACTACGTGCTTATTTCAATTGATTGAATGGCCATCGATTGACTGTGCCTATTCATTATGTGTTTCTTGAGAAAGGATACATATTTAGGTAGTTGTTGAAAAACGTCGCTCCTAACGTATGTGAGAAATCAATACAGCGAGTTTAAAGATAGGTTTAGAAATAACAAAGCCTTGACGTGGTCATTATGAGCAGTTAGATAAAGCCAACTAGCATAGTTCGAGAGAATATGCCTAGTAAATTATTGTAGTTGCTCGAGAGAGAATTACGACACCTAAAGTGCTCACGATCTGTAGAGAAGACATAAGCGAAAATGTAGGGAACATAGCGAGAAGGATTTCAATATTTGGGAAAATCATAACTCTAGACCTCCTAAATTTAATCTCCAACCCTTAGTATCTTTAGTTGTTAATTTAATGCATAAGTTTCTTAGTTAATTAGTTAGATATAAGAATCTTAATCTTTATAACTTAGAAATTTACTCGAGCTTGTCTTCTTAGTGATATTGAACAATTATGGCGAAAACTTAGTTCTCTTTGGGATTCGACTCCGGACTCTTAGACCAGATTATATTTGCAGCAACCGCTTAGTCCTTTTTATAAGGCATAGTTGGGCGTGATCAAATTTTGGCGCCGTTGCCGGGGAACTAACGGTGTAGCTGTAGGTGTACATGTTTCTAGGTTGCAAGTTTGAACTTTTATTTTTGTTTTCTTGTATTTGATTATTTTTTAAATTTTTATTTTTGACTTGAGAGACATGGCATCTTGGAATTATGAGAGTTTTGATGTTGATAACTCAACTTTTGATCCTCCTTATGCATATTGTAAAGGAAATCACCCATTGAAAAATTATCAAAATATTTTCGAGAGCGAGTTGTGTGCACCAACTCAATCTTATGTGTGGAATGAGTGTGATATATGTGGTGGTAAAGATGGTCACTTTCATGGTTGTGAGTATATTTTTTATCCTCCCCTAATCTCTTGCTATAATGGTTCTACTTTTTCTGGTGAAGTAAATAGGAACAAAGAACCCAGGGAAGCTGACCTGAAGGACATCAACGATACGTTAAAGTGCCTTCTGCAACAAAATAATGAGAAACAACTGCAGATAGAAGCGCAAGAGGCAACTATTCGCAACTTGGAGGCTCAAATGAGTCAAGTGGTTGAAGCATTTAATGCTTAGCAAGGCAATTTTGTGGATAGTAGCCAAAAGGATCATGTATTAGATGCAGAAATCGAGGTGCTAATAGAGGAGGTCAGAGTAGAACTCCAACAATCAATCGAACTAGATTTTGAGGATGTCAATGTTGTAGAAGAGATATTAGAGTCAACCAAGTGGGTGTTGAGAAAGTAGACAATCCCAATGTTCATGTAGTTGAGCGCATAGGTCCATGCCCCAAGCACTTTTCCAAATTGTGTTTGGATGATGATATAGAAATAGAATCATCCGAGCCACTTGAGGAGTCAAGGAATGAGGAACAAGGTGCCTACGTTCTGGAATTCTTGTTGCAAGAAAGTTGAAATTACACACCTCATCTAAAGGCCAAGAAGTACAGAATACTACATAGTTTCCTTGGGCCAGTTAGATTGGTTCCACCATCACAAGAGCATACTCATAAGCTTGAATCAAAACTTGAGGTTCAATTCATAATCTCGAGGATGAGTCAAAAAGTAGTTCATGTCGTGCTGCAACGTTAAATCAAGCGATTGTTGGGAGGCAACTCAGCTTTACTTTTTTTTTTTATTATTATTATTTTTTATTATTGTATTATTCTTGTAGTGTCGATTTTTGATTTTTTTAGGAGATGGAAAGCAAAGCCATTGGAAGGATGCAACAGTAACCAGATGGTTGGAACTAAGGGTGAGGTACCCACACAAATGATCATGCCTGATAGAAGTCTGAGTAACCCATGAGCTGCTAGTGCTTCGGTCTTTGGCCTACCAAGGAGTTTCTTTTATCCTCTTGTATTTATGGGTGTGCATTGGGGACAATGCACAATTTTGAGTGTGGGGTGAGGAGATTGTTTAGGTGACTTTCCATGCTATTTAGTTTGTATTAGTTCAACAGCAAACCAGATGGTTGGTGAGAAGATTGTTTAGGTGACTTTCCATGCTATTTAGTTGTGTTGGTTTAATTGAATAATTTTTTTTTACAAAACTAGAAAATGTTGGACTTTTCCTGACGATAGATCTATTAGGAATTTTTTTTTGAGGGATTATAGTCGAAAGGAAAAAGACAAAAAATTTTCTTTTGTTAGGTAGTGTAGAAATTCCCCCTTGGTTTTTATTTGTGCCGCAGTTCTTTTCCAAGGGTTTTGTTTGAACCGTGTGTTGTTAGTTTTATTTTTTTAGGAGTAGGATCCAGTGTGAGATGAATTGAATTGAAGCAACATCTCTAGACTTTGTTATACCTTGAGAATAGTGAATACTTTGGTTGTGACGCATAGACTCATTTTTTGACTCTTGTATAAGTACCTTAAATTGTATAAGCTTAACTTTTCTTAATTTCTTTGACTAGAGTGTCTTGATGAAATCAATCCTGAGTGAGTTATGTGTCATGTGTGTGTGAGGTTTGTGTGTTATTCTGTACATTGCATTTGATGTATAGAACTTGACCCGTGTGTTTACAAAGCGAAATAGTAGTTTTGTTCAATCTTGGAAGTGATATAGGCGGTTCTTTGTTGAGACATATATATATTTTACCCGCCTAATTGTTATGTATCTTAGTTAACCCTTTTGAGCATGTAATCATGTTTCTTTGGTAACCACATTACAAGCCTTACCTATTTGTTTGAATTAACCATCTATTTGAAATTTCTAACCTCTCATGAGCACTTGAATTGTTATGAACGGTGTAAAAATTAAAGTGTGGGGTGGTTGGTTTGACTTTTGAGTGAAAATAATAAAATAAAGAAAATGGTGCACTGTTTTGAAAAAGTAAGAGCCACTTGAATTTTAAAAAAAAAAAAGGAAAAAACAATTGTATTGCAGTGAAAAAAAATATTCCTTGATAAGTGGTGACTCTTGATGTAATTATGCTTAAAGAAGTATAGGGTAATATATACATTGATGTGAATGTGAAGTTTAGCTTGACATAAGTATGGGGTTTGAATGTTAAAGTATATGTATTAATGTGCTTAAGGAGGTGTAGTCACTGTTATATCTAAATATATCCTACCCGTCCCGCAACCTACATTACAACCAAATAAAGTCATACGTGATCCTATACTAAATGGGATCGATTAGTAGAGCAGTACACTACCGGCAAGCCTATGGTGCATCTTTTGTGGCATATGAATGTTATTTCTGAGAGTGAGTGAATTCTTTCTATCTTGAGTTCCTAAGTGTTACTTAAATTTTATTGTATGGAAATACTCTCTTTTGTTGTGTGAGGGCACTTGATTCATGGAGGAAAGGTAATGTCAGTGACCTCTATGTTAGAGTAAGTGGGTGGGTTGTGAATAATGCATGGTACTTGTAAGTCAAATCTTGAGGTGAAGATGTTACGCTTATGTGCTTAGTCTATTTTAAATATTCTTGGTGTAATGAGTTAGGAGAATTGTTTAAAAATGTCGTTTCTATATAAAGTGTAGTTTGATTACTCGAGGACGAGCAATGGTTTAAGTGTGGGGTGTTGATGATAGGCTATAGTTACGTATTTTAATCGCTTATTACACTCTAATTTACTGCACTTTAATTTAGTTTGAGCTTTAATCGCTAGTATTTTGCACTAATTATGTGTTTTATGCATTGTAAGAATGATTCCGAGCTATGTAGATATTATGGAATCAATTGGAGCTTTTAAGTCAGAATTAAAGCCCAAGGAATTAATCTGGGATCGTGTTCGGGGATCAACGGATGATAGTTAAGAACGAACGAAGAATCGAGTAGGCATATTGCGCACTTTCTAGTAAAATGCATATTACTTTTCTCTCAGAACTCCATTTGGGCTCCTCAATATATGGTTGGAAAGATAATTCAAAGGGCTCCACAATTTAAGAATCTTAATCTTTATAATTTAGAAATTTATTCGAGCTTGTCTTCTAAGTGATATTGAACAATTATGACGAAACCTTAGTTCTCTGTGGGATTCGACTCTAGACTCTTTGACCGAATTACATTTGTAGCGACTGCTTAGTCCTTTTTATAAGGCATAGTTGGACGTGATAACTAATGTAATAATAATTTTCGGCATTTAAACAATTGTTGTATTATTATACATAAAATTTCTCTCATTAATTATATTTTACTGTTCCTTCATATAAATAAATATCTAAAATCATCACACGCCATTATTAACGTTCAACACACGTTCATAGATACTAGTATATATATATATAT
>ML376279.1:0-15297 GCA_005239525.1 Nicotiana knightiana | reverse complement strand
TGCAGCGTGCAGCCCAATCCATCACTATCCTCACAATCCGGCTCTCGGCCTCGCTCAGTCATCACCCTCACAAACTACTCGGGCAATTCACCAAAAATCACGGGGACTCCGCCCAAAAATATCTTTCATTTGTTTGAAAACAGGGTGATAAACAGGAATGAACAATGAACAAGTATAAATCATAACTGAGATTATATTTTCTATCAAAAACAGTGTGAGAATAGTAGTAAGACACCCTGAGGGTCCAAACAGGTCAGCACAAGGCTCCAAACATGGCATAAATCCCAAAATGTAGTATAAATCTCTAAAATACAAAACGTCATATGATTTCAAATCAAATACGCGACTTAATAGTCTCTACGGGACGGACCAAGTCACAATCCCTACCAGTGCCCGCCCACACGCCCGTTACCTAGCATGTCTATCTCCTCGTTTATCAAAGCAATACAAAATATCGGGGTTTCATACCCTCAGGTCTAGATTTATAGCCGTTACTTACCTCAAACCGGATGAAAAACTACTCCGCGATGTCTTTACCCCTCGACTCGGCCTCAACGTGCCCCGAATCTATTCAAAACAAATTCATATCGTCAAAATATGCTAAAGGAACAAAGCCCACTCGAAAATAACCAATTTATATCATAAATCCCGAAATTTGCCAACCCGACCCCTAGGCCCACGTCTTGGATTTCAATAAAAATCACAAAACAAGAATCCTTACGCTCTCACGAGTTCATACATACCAAATACATCAAAATCGGACCCCAAATGACCCCTCAAATCTCCAATTTATACTTTCCAATTTCAAGCCCTAATCTCCCAAATTTCTCCACTAAAACATGATTAAACAATGGAATAATTGCCATAAACACAAGATACAAGGTCCAAGTACCTTACCTCACTGAATACACTTAATTCCCCCTTGAAATCCCAGCTCTAAGCTCAAAAATCCGTCAAACATTGTGAAGAAATGAGTGAAAATTCGCGAAGGCAACCTTATATAGGTTCTGCCCAGCACTCTCGCACCTGCCACCCCAGGAAACGCACCTGCGGAAAATCCCTCATATGTGCGGATTCTTACTTAAACTAAAATTCCGCATCTGCGGCCTTCTACACGCACCTGTGGGCCCGCATGTGCGATCCAACCTCTGCACCTACGCTCCCAGGACAGATTCCCTACTTCCACATCTGCGCACGGTCTTCCGTACCTGCGCCTTCACACCTGCGGCTCCCTGTCCGCAAGTGCGGCCACACCAGAAGGCCTGCACCAGCAGCCAATTTGCTACATTCTCCAACTTCCAACCTTCCAAAAACATCTTAAATCAATCCCGATCCCCTCGGGGCCTCAACCAAAAGTACCAACAAGTCATATATCAATATTCGAACTTAGTCAAACCATCGAAACACTAAAAATAACATCAAAACACCGAATCAAATCCAAAATTCAAGCCTAAGGATTTCTAAACTTCCAAAATTCATCAACGATGCCGAAACCACCCAAACCACTTACCTGAAAATTTGCACACCCATCCCAAATGACACTACGAACCTGTTCCAACTTCCGGAATTCCATTCCGACCCCGATAGCTAATTTTCCACTGCCAATCGGAAATCGCCAAAAATCCACTTTTGCCGATTCAAGCCTAATTCTACTTCGGACCTCCGAATGACATTTCGAACACAATCCATGTCCCAAATCACCTAATGAAGCTATCTGAGCCACAAAAACTACATTCCAAGATCATTTACCTATAAGTCAAACTTTCGATTGACTTTTCCAACTAAATCACCGACTTAAAAGACTGAGTGTCTCATTTCTCTCCACAATCATTCGGAACCCGAACCAATCAATCCAACACAACACAAAAGAGATGAACCATACAAGAATGAAGCAGAAATGAGCAAAACAGGGCTAAATTCTCGGAACGGCCGACCGGGTCGTTACATTCTCCCCCTCTTAAACAAATGTTAGTCCTCGAACGGGTCTAGAAACATACCTGGAGCCTCAAATAGGTGGGGATATCAGCTCCGCATCTCCCGCTCGGTCTCCCAGGTGGCCTCCTCCACCGGCTGCCCTCTCCACTGCACTTTCACTGAAGCTATATCCTTAGACCTCAACCATATGACCTGAAGACCCAATATAGCTACTGGTGCCACCTCATAAGACATATCACCCTCTAGCTAAATCAAACTGAAGCCAAAACATAAGACGGGTCACCAATATACTTCTGAAGCATGGAAACATGAAATACCGGATGCACGCTCGACAATCTAGGTGGAAATGCAAGTCTATAAGCCACATATCCAACCCTCTGAAACACCTCAAAAGGCCAATGAACCGGGGACTCAACTTGCCCTCTTCCCAAACCGCATAACACCCTTCATGGGTGACACCTTCAGCATGACCTTCTCCCCAGCCATGAAAGATACATCCCGGACCTTCCGGTACGCATAAATCTTCTACCTCGACTACGCCAACTGCTCCTGAATCAACTTCACCTTATCTAAAGAATCCTGAATCAAATCCGTACCCAAGAGTCTGGCCTTACCCAGCTCAAACCAACCAATCGGAGATCTACACCTCCTTCCATAAAAAGCCTCATATGGAGCCATCTGAATACTCGACTGCTAACTATTATTATATGCAAACTCCGCGAGTGGCAGAAACTCGTCCCATGAACCCCCAAAGTCAATAACACAAGTGCACAACATGTCCTCTAGTATCTGAATAGTGCGCTCGGACTGCCCGTCCGTCTGAGGGTGATAAGCCGTGCTCAACTCAACCTGAGTACCCAACTCTCTCTGCACAGACCTCTAGACTGCGATGTGAACTGAGTACCTTTGTCAGAAATGATGGAATCTGGAACACCATGCAAACGAACAATCTCCCTGATATAAATCACAACTAACCGCTCCGACGAATAAGTAGTACCAATAGGAATGAAGTGAGAGGACTTAGTCCACCGATCCATAATAACCCATATAGCATAGAACCTCCTCGAAGTCTGTGGGAGCCCGACTACAAAGTACATGGTGATCCGCTCCCACTTCCACTCAGGAATAACCAAACTCTAAAGCAATCCACCTGGACTCTGGTGCTCGTACTTGACCTGCTGGAAGTTGAGACACCAAATCCAAAAATATCCTTTTTCATCCGCCTCCACCAATAATGCTGCCTAAGATCCTGATACATCTTCATGACACCCAGATGGATGGAATACCGTGAGCTGTGGGCCTCCTCAAGAATAAACTCCTGAAGCCCATCTACATTAGGCACACATATCCGACCCTGCATCCTCATAACACCATCATCGCCAATAACTACGTACCTGGCCTCACCTCGTCGGACCCTATCCTGAAGAAAGAGAAAATATGGGTCATCATTCTGGCGCTCTCTGATACGATCATAAAGAGAAGATCTGGAGGCTACACAAGCCAATACCTGGCAGAGCTCCGATAGATCCAACCTCACCAATTGGCCTGCTAAGGCCTAAACATCAAGTGCTAATGGTCTCTCTACTGCTGGAAGATATGCTAGACTCTCCAAACTCTCTGCTCTGCGACTCAAGGTATCGTCCACTACATTGGCCTTCCCCGGGTGGTATAGAATAATGATATCATAGTCCTTGAGAAACTCCAACCATCTCCTCTGATGCAAATTAAGATCCTTTTGTTTAAACAAGTGTTGCAGGCTACAGTGATTAGTAAAAACCTCACAATGAACCCCATAAAAATAATGACACCAAATCTTCAAGGCGTGAATAATGGCTGCTAGCTCAAGATCATGCACCGGGTAATTACTCTCATGAGCCTACAACTGGCGCGAGGCGTAGGCAATAACTCTACCCTCCTGCATCAAAACAAAACCAATACCTATCCTCGAGGCATCATAATACACGCTATAAGAACCTAAAGCTGATGGCAATACTAACACTAGAGCTGAGGTCAAAGCCGTCTTGAGCTTCTAGAAGCTCTCCTCACACTCGTCTGACCACCTGAACAGAGCACCCTTCTGAGTCAATTTGGTCAAGGATGAAATCAATAGAAGAAAACCCCTCCACAAAGTGATGGTAATATCCCGCCAAACCAAGGAAGCTCCTAATCTCTGTAGCTGAGGACGGTCTAGGCCAACTCTGACACTGCCTCTATCTTCTTTGGATCAACCTGAATACCCTTGCTGGACACCACGTGTCCCAAGAAAGCTACTGAGCCCAACCAAAACTCACACTTGGAGAACTTTGCATAAAGCTTCTCCTCCCTCAATCTCTGCAGTACAACCCTCAAATCCTGATCATGCTCCTCCTAGCTACGAGAATACACCAAAGTGTCATCAATGAACACAATAACAAAGGAATCCAAATATGGCCGAAATATGTTCTTCATCAAATGCATGAACACTGCTGGGGCATTGGTCAGCCAAAAATACATCACCAAGAACTCATAGTGGCCATAGCAGGTCCTGGAAGCCATTTTAAAAACATCTGAATCTCGAATCTTTAGCTGATGATACCCGGATCTCAAATCAATCTTATAGAACACCCTAGCTCCCTGAAGTTGGTCAAACAAATCATCAATGTGAGGCAGAGGATACTTATTCTTGATTGTAACCTTGTTCAGCTGCCTATAGTCAATACACATTGTCATGGAACCATCCTTCCTTTTCACGAACAACACCGGTGCACCCCAAGGTGACACACTAAGCCGGATGAACCCCATTTCTAAGAGATTCCTGAAGCTTCTCCTTCAATTCCTTCAACTCCGCTGGTGCCATATGATATGGTGGAATAGAGATAGGCTAAGTGCTCGGCACCAGCTCAGTGCCAAAATCAATATCCCTATCGGGTGGCATGCTTGGCATATCAACAGGAAACACGTCCGGATACTCACGGACTACAGGAACAGAATCGACAGTGGGAGTCTCAACACTGACATCCCTCACAAAGCCAAATAAGACAGACATCCTTTCTCTACCATACGCTGAGCCTTCAGGTATCAAATCACCCTACTAGGCATATAATCAATAGAACCTCTCCACTTGACTCTCGAACATCCCGACATCCTTAAGGTCATGGTCTTAGCATGACAATCTAGAACAAAATGACACGGAGATAGCCAATCCATGCCCAACATCACATCAAAGTCAACCATACTAAGCAATGACAGATCCACTCGGGCCTCCAGACCCCCAATAGATATCACATATGACTGATACACTTGGTCCACAATAACAGTATCGCCCACCGGAGTCGTCACACGAACGGATATGGCTAAGGACTCGCGGGACATATCCAGAAAGTGGGGAAAACATAATGAGACATAAGAATACGTGGAACCGGAATCAAATAAGACCGAAGCATCTCGGTGACAAACTGAAACAATACCTGTGATCACTGCATCTCAGGCCATAGCATCTGGTCTGGCTGGAAGTGCATAAAATGGGCCTGACCTCCACCGATCGACCTCCCCTTCTAGGGCAGCCTCTAGCTGCTTGACCCCCACCACTCGCTTCCTGGGTGGGTGGTGAAGTAACTGGAGCTGATGTCGAGGGATGAATCTTCTGCTGAGATAGAACCTCAAGAAAACAAGGACATTGTCTCCACATATGCCCAAACTCTCCACACTCGTAACAATTCCTCGGTGCTGGAGACGGGGACTAAAGGGAACCCCTAGCACCAAGATAACCTCTGGAAGAATCAGGCATGAATGAGTCCTGAACCGATGGTGCTCGAGATGAACTCTGGGCTGGAAGAGGACTGAATGATAGGTTCCCCTGACGAGAACTGTGAGGACCACGGCCAGCGGATCCCCCACGATAACCTAAGCGACCCGATTGAGCCTACTCGAATGGACGGCCCCTGCCGCTGGAACTGCCCCCACCCACCTCGAAAGAACACCACCAAAATTACCAGATCCTCGAGCCCTCTTGGCCTCCCTCTCATCTCGCTCTTGATTACGAACCGACTCAATCACTCGGGTAATATCAACAACCTGCTCAAAAGTATCACCCGATACCCTCTCTCAGGTAATAAGAATACGAAGCTGATACGAGAGGCCATCCACAAATCTCCTGATCCTATCTCTCTCCGTAGGGACTAACCAAATATCATGACGGGAAAGCTCAGAAAACCTTATTTCGTATGTGACATCGTCATATCACCCTGTCGCAGTTACTCAAGCTGCCTGCGCAGCTCCTCTCTGCGGGACTGTGAAACATACTTCTCTATTAAGAGAGTGGAAAACTGATTCCAACAAAGGGATGCTGAACCAACGGGCCTACACCTCTCATAAGCCTCCCACCATGTAATGCAGCTCCTGAGAACTGGAAGGTTGTAAATGACACCTCACTGGACTCCAATATCCCTGTCGTACGAAGCATCCTCTGACACTTGTCCAAGAAACCCTGGGCATCCTCGCCCTCAGCACCACTGAAATTCGGAGGCCGAAGTCTCTCAAATCTCTCCAGCCTGCGCTGCTCGTCGTCAGCCATAGTTGGAACCACAAAATCCTGGGCTGGTGAAACCGGCTGAGCTGTAACTGCCTCCGAGGTTTGAAGCCCCTGAATAACCTGCTCAGGTGTACGGGCATCTGGATTCTAAGTGCCTCCCCCGGCCTGAGAAGTAGCGACTGAAGTAGAAACAACGACCGTCTGAGCAAGACTGGTGCATGCGGTCAGAATCTGGGCTAAGGTGTCCGGAAGACCCTGAATAACAATAGACACTGTTGGTGCCTGAGTTGGTCCCACTGGAGCATCTGTGGCTAGGACCTGATCTAGAACAATAGGCGAGTCTATAGGTACCGCCCCGGTAGCTGTGCGGGCTGCACCTCTACCCCTACCATGGCCTCGAACCCTCACGGGTCCCACTGGTGGCTGGTCGTAGTGTCCAGTAGTACGTGTCCTCACCATCTTTGAGAGAATGAAACAATAGAAGTTTAGTTTCCAGAATCAATAGATTCGCATGACAAGAATTCAAGAAATGTGAGATTTTCCTAAGGGTTTTGTAGCCTCTCGAAGATAAGTACAGACATCTCCGTACCGATCCGCAAGATTCTACTGAACCTGCTCATGACCGGTGGGTCCTATGTAACCTAGGCTCTGATACCAACTTGTCACGACCCCAAATATAAACTGGCTGTGATGGCGCCTATCGTCGTACTAGGCTAGCCAATTTACTGTACACAATGATGAGTGGTGATTTTACCACTCATTTTATCCTTTTTCGCTAGATTTAGCATCCTTTAATGTTAACATGAGGTCGTTTATAGTGTGTATTGCTCGAATTTCAGGGAAATGGTGCCGTGAAGTGGTTGCTGTTGAATTTGAGTGGAGTTGAGCAAAAAATGGTGAAAAATGCACAAAACCTCCAGTGAATCCGCACCTGCGGACTCTGGGCCGCTGGTGCGACCTCGCACCTGCGAAGTATTGAACGCACATACGAAGAAGAGCTAAACTATACAATAACCGCACCTGTGAAGTAGTTCACGCACCTGCGGAACCGCAGGTGTGACCTTCTGTCCGCATCTGCGGAGATTTCTCAAGATACCCAGACTCGCACCTGTGATGGTGAGTCCACTTCTGCGGAGCCGCACCTACGAGAAATATTTCGTAGGTGCGGTCAACGGGCATCAGGACTGGGCAGAATTATAAAACTACATTTTCTTATTCCTAACTCACATATACTTGACCTAGCAAATCTTTTGGCATATCTTTGGCATTGTAAAATATATTTTGAGTCTTGAAGAAGAGAGAAAACATTTGTGGAAGCTAGGGTTTTCACACACACTTGGGATTTGAAGATTTCAACCTTGTGGTTAAGGATTTCTTACCCATTTATGTTTATTTCTTCATTTCCTTGCTTTGTATTGAATATTTAAGTGTGTAGTATTTATTTCCAACACTAATTCTTGTTTATGAAAATATTCATATTTAAAGTGTGGATTAAATACCTTGTTGTGCTTATGTATTGAATGAATTTTCACCTTTTATGAAGTGAGTTAGTGTTTCTTTAATTATTCTTGTTCTTTAATGTTTCCAAAGGGTAGCTAACCCTAGGACTCACCCATTAACTCCGAATAAATTTTGGAAAAGATAACTTGGGGTTGGAAAAGATTAATTAACAAGAACTTGAGGCTTTAACCCTCATTTTATAGATTCTACCTAGGGATAGGATTGAACTACTTGTATCCATATCCGGGTGTGCTTCATCTCTTAATTGGGTTAGGAATAATTCAATTAGGAAGTCTTATTAGTCTTTGGAAAAAGCTAATTTAGAATTATTATCCGTGGCTAATTAACATAAACTCGCTCATATTTGTAAAATTGTGAAATACATTGGATCGTTATTTGAGTGTAATTCCCAATGCATTCATACTTGTTGCCATTGATTATTTTACTTTCTTTCTAGATTAGTTTATATTTTCGCATTTAGTTATAAACATTTTCAAACCCAAAATCTATTTGTTTGGCATTGTGCGATAAGCGATAGTTCTCTTACATTCCTAATCGTNTTTGTTTGGCATTGTGTGATAAGCGATAATTCTCTTACATTCTTAATCACCTCTATATTGTTCTCTGTGGGATTCGACCCCAACCTTGTTGGGTTACTATATTTGACATCGATCGCTTTACACTATTTTAAGGTGTAATTTGAGCATATCAAATTTTGGCGCCATTGCCGGGGAACAATTGGCATAATTTAGGTTGTTTGAGAAGTAATAATAAGTGCTTTGATTCAAACTTGTGAATATTTGTGTAATTATTTTTCTTGTTTATTTTCTTAATTTTTCATTAAAAAAAAGGCATCATATAATGAAAATTGGTCGGATGGTAGTTGTTCATATTTTGATAACCCTTGTCCTTATTGTGGAGGACCACACTCGTGGAAAAATTGTTTAAATTCTTCCGGGGATGGATTATGTGCACAATCTCAAACCCATGAGTGGAGTATTTGTGATAGGTGTGGTCGCCAAAATTTTCATTGGTATGATTGTGCATATTTTTCCTTCCCTTCCCCAAGCCCCCACTATGATGATTCTACGTTTTGTGATGGAAATTTTAGGGGTGAAGAAGTGGAAGGAAGTGAGCATTGTAGAAACGGAGAGTTCAAGATCATGTTGGAGTGCTTACTTGAAGAAGGGAACCATGAGTAAAATGCCTTGGAAGAACTTTTGGGGACTAGTCTCCAAAATGATTTGGCACTTGAAAGGTTGCACTCACAAATGGATGCTATGATTGAAGCTTCAAGGGTCCAAAAAGCCTTGGAGGTGAGTGATAGCCAAGAACCTTCCTTAGAGGTTGAAGTTGAAAATTCTTCCTTGGTACTTGAACAAAACCAAGAAGAACTCTCAAATGCTCAAAATGAGAGGATGATGCTCATGTTGGAGGCCATTATTGAAAATGAGAAAAAGAATAACTTTGCACTCGAGGAATTGAAACATGATGTGACTCAAAATGATGAGCTTATCCAATCTTTGGAAGATCAAATGCAAGATTTATGAAGGCTCATTATGCCTCTCAAGTTGATATTGTCGATGGAAGCCAAAAAAAAGTCCAATTTTGAGGGTGAGAATGCCTTACTTTGAGGAATCAATCTTGAACATCCGCCAACCGACTCCATGAGTGTTAGTGATGCCGATAAAAATATGGAATTAGAGTCAACCGGGGTGATTGAAAATTTGGTTGAAATTGACTCTATTCTGGGGGGAAAAAGAGGATGTCAAAATCCGAAAAAAATTGCAAATTGGAGGTTTGAAGGCACATTACAATTATTTTTCAACATTGGAATTGTGTGGTGATATGGAAATTGAACTACTCGGATCAATGAGGGATTGCAAGGAGGAAAAATTCATACCATACATCTTACAAGTTGAGGAAACAAGAAAGAAAAATGACATACCTCACATGAAAGCCAAGAAGTGCAAAATAAAAAATTTGAGGATTGGCTCGATCATCTACTTACCACCCCCCACCGCTCGTGGTCACAGTCTTGATTCCAAGCTAGGTTCCTAGTTCATATCGTCAAAGTGGCGAGAAAAGTGGTAAAATTGACGTGCGTCGTGCCACGACGTTAAATGAGGCGCTTGGTGGGAGGCAACCCATCGTTTTTCAAAAAATTTTGGTCATTTTTTGAATTTTCTTTCTTAGAATAGCTTATTATTTTTTTTCTAACCAGTCTACCAAGTTTTAGAATATTTGGAGTTGATTTGAGAAAGTTAGGGTGACCGATTAGCCAAATACAGTGCTAAAAGGAGCAACAAAAATGCTAGGCAACACACTGACCAACTGTACGATGATGCCTGTGGAAAATGCGATCGTAGAGTTACACATTTTACCCAAAATGCGATCGCACAATTGACAGAAGTTGATTGCTGAATCCAGGTATATTCGCACCTGCGATCATGAAATCCACAGATGCGGTGTCGCAGCAGCGGTCCACTAACCGCAGTTGCGACAGCTCCGCAGGTGCGACTGGAATCTCGCACGTGCACAACCGCAGGTGCGGTAACTGTCTGCAGGTGCGAAAGTCGTGCAAGTGAAATCCATAAAATTCACTTCATCAGGTAATTTTTCATTCCAAACGTTTTTTCACCAACACCCAAAATCCCCCATCGCTCAAAGATTTCCAACACAGTGCGCATCCCCTCCGTAATTCTCCATTTCATTCATAAGACCAGGTATTCTCAACTCCTCACTCCCTTCTTCCCCTCACTCTTTTTTTATTTTATTTTGTTTCCCTTCTGACTTAGGGTAATAGTAGGGTGAGGATTTGGTTGAGAGTAGATTATTTTGTGCTGGCCTCAGTGAACCAACATTTTGAGGGGAAAACTGAGTACCTAAATTTCATGAAAAAGAAACGATTCTAAATGGTCCAAACGAAAATTTTAAGCGAGGTACCAAAGATTCAGTGTTAACAAAGTTAGAACTCAATTTTGTACACTAATCTGGAAGTCTTGAGTACAAAGTAGTGTTCAGGGCAGGTGCACCTTGGGACGACAGTCCACAGGTGCGAGAGAATTTCCACATATACGGCTTCGCACCTGCGAGTCCTTCTTCGCAGGTGCAACTTCTGGTCCACTGAGCAAAATCCGCAGGTGCGCCCATTTCTTCGCAGATGCTGAGGATGATGATGATGATGAGGATGCTGATGGCGAGAGCTCTCAGGATGACTGATTAGCCTTTTCTCCTGCAGTCTGCTATTCTAATGCAGACCTCAAGGAGACACTCAAACTATTATTCTTTCTTTTTGATATTATGCAGTGGGGACACTGCAATATATTTAGTTGGCGTGGCTTTAGGAGAATATTGTATTTGAACTATGACTTTGTGGATTTGCCCTTGCCAGGCTTCTTTATTGTATGGATATTGTGTGCCCTTGTCGGGCTTATTTTGTTATGTCATGTGCTCTTGCTGAGCTTGGTGTGATTAATCTAATTTTATTTTTCTTTCTTTACTTATTTTCTTTAGTAGCTTTTAGTTTGTATTATTTTTGCTTCTTTAGTATTAATTGCTTTTATTTTAGTATTATCTTTAGTAGTTTTGTTCTTTTATTTTTATCTCTATGGTAGTGTTTCCTTGGGTTTTTTTTAAGCTACGGTTCTTTCCCAAGGAACATTTTTGAAGTGAACCGGGTGACTTTTCCCGATGATAGATGATATGACAACTTTCTTAAGGGAATTAGTCTTGTTTTTCTAGGATGAGAGTTTTGGATTATTTGGTACTAAATAAATTAGTCTCTTGTATGTGAAATGTGAATTAAGAGTATCCCTCCAAATTTTGATTTTGAATTAAAACAAGTAAGTTGCATGGCGAAGAATAATTTGTGTGACAAATTGTTGGCTCTTTTAGTGACTCTTTGCCCGCTAGTTTGCATGATATTGCTCTAGATGCTCTTATTAAGAAGTGAACTTGATCAGTCTTGACTAGTTCATGTGCCATGTGTGTTAGAGTTTGTGTAAATAATTCTTGTGTTTTCTTCATCATCTAGAACTTGCCCCGTTAGTCTTTCAATGCTAATGATAATTACGGTTGGTTGGAGAAATGACCTTAGGCATTCTTTGTGTTATTGGAAAAATCTCTTTTGCCTTTCAAGCTTACCATTGCATAAATATTATCAGTAGTTACCCTATTTGAGCCTTTAACCTTTTCTTGGGTCACCTCATTACAAACCTTTCCCATTTTGTAAAATAATTCCCTCTTTTGAACCCGTCCCTCCTTGAACATTGAGAATGAGGCTAATAGTCTAAGTTGGGGGTGTGGTATCAAGTTGGAAATTGGTAAGGTTGTATATTGAGTATAGGAACCTATACCTCAAAGTGTTCACATGAAATTATTCAAGCTCCAAAAGAAAAAATAAAAAGGCGAAAAAGAAAAGAAAAAGAAATATTTGTATATATATAAATATGGAGCCTTGGAGAAAATTAGAGAGGTATTTAAAATGGTTCGATATTGGTAACTAGGAGCCAATGAGGGATATGTGGTTTGAAAAGAAACAAAGGGCAACAAGAAAGAAAAATGTGAGTAGTGTTCAAGGAGGGTGTAGTCACTTGTACCCAAATATTTAACCGACCCTTTCATAAGCCTACATTACAAGCTTAAAAAGTCCTAATGGGATCTCCAACCAAATGTTCTTGAAAAGGCGAAGAATTAAAATAAGGGTAAGCCTATGGCATGATATGTTGTAACACTTGAAATTCTTTGTGATAGTGAGTGTCTTTGTGAATTTGTCCCTTGTGTAGTTATTGTAAATATGGTAATTTTGGGACTTCCTTTCTTGTGAGAGCACATGAATTAGGATGGATTGGTGAAATTGATATATCCGTAAATGAATGAGTTGAGCATATGTAGTAGAACAGTGCTTTTGAGTCACTCCTTGAAGCTTATTCTTGTCACTTGATTATTTTTAAACCCCCTTTGCACTTCTTGAAATTTTTTTTATGAGGGAGTTATTCGGGTAAGATGCATACTTGAGCCTAATTATTAGTACCAACCAAATCGATAAGCATAATGCTTAGTGGAGAATGTGATTTATAAATGATAGCAACACAACTTGTGCTTGAAATGGTAGAACCTCATTTTGTTGTTGGTTTTGATTTGCTTGAGGACAAGCAAAACCTTCAAGTTGGGGGTGTTGATGAGTGGTGATTTTACCACTCGTTTTATCCTTTTTTCGCTATATTTTGCATCCTTTAATATTAACATGAGTTCGTTTATAGTGTGTGTTGCTCGAATTTCAGGGAAATGGTGCCATGAAGTGGTTGGTATTGAATTGGAGTGGAGTTGAGCACAAAATGGTGAAAAATGCACAAAACCTCCAGTGAATCCGCACCTGCGGAGTATTCAACGCACCTGCAAAGAAGAGCTAAACTATACAATAGCCGTACTTGCGAATTAGTTCAGGCACCTGCGGAACCGCAGGTGAGATGCGGAGATTTCTCAAGATACCCAGACTCGCACCTGCGATGGTGAGTCCACTTCTGCGGAGCCGCACCTGCGTGAAATCTTCTGCAGGTGCGGTCAACGGGCATTAGGACTTGGAAGAATTGTAAAATCATATTTTCTTATTCCCAACTCACATATACTCGACCTAGCAGATCTTTTGGCATATCTTTGGCATTTTAAAATATATTTTGAGTCTTGAAGAAGAGAGAAAACATTTGTGGAAGCTAGGGTTTGCACACACACTTGGGATTTGAAGATTTCAACCTTGTGGTTAAGGATTTCTTACCCATTTATGTTTATTTCTTCATTTCCTTGCTTTGTATTGAATATTTAAGTGTGTAGTATTTATTTCCAACACTAATTCTTGTTTATGAAAATATTCATGTTTAAAGTGTGGATTAAATACCTTGTTATGCTTATGTATTGAATGAATTTTCATCTTTTATGAAGTGAGTTAGTGTTTCTTTAATTATTCTTGTTCTTTAATGTTTCCAAAGGGATTAGCAAACCCTATGACTCGCCCATTAACTCCGAATAAATTTTGGAAAAGATAATTTGGGGTTGGGAAAGATTAATTAACAAGAACTTGAGGCTTTAACCCTCATTTTATAGATTCTACCTAGGGATAGGATTGAACTACTTGTAGCCATATCCGGGTGTGCTTAATCTCTTAATTGGGTTAGGAATAATTCAATTAGGAAGTCTTATTAGTCTTTGGAAAAAGCTAATTTAGAATTATTATTCCTGGCTAATTAACATAAACTCGCTCATATTAGTAAAATCGTGAAATACATTGGATCGTTACTTGAGTGTAATTCCCGATGCATTCATACTTGTGGCCATTGATCCTTTTAGTCGCTTTCTAGGTTAGTTTATATTTTTGCATTTAGTTATAAATATTTTCAAACCCAAAATCTATTTGTTTGGCATTGTGCGATACATGATAATTCTCTTACATTCCTAATCGCCTCCATATTGTTCTCTGTGGGATTCGACCCCAACCTTGTTGGGTTACTATATTTGACATCGATTGCTTTACACTATTTTAAGGTGTAATTTGAGCGTATTACATAATACAAGTAACTTCCCATTTAAATCAATAACGCGATTTATCATAAAGCTTCTACTTTCAATATTTCAAAAATGCGGATAATCAATGAAAACATTCAAATAATATCCTGAAAACCCGGAGTCAACAGTCATGAGAATCTAATGGAACACAAAATCTTACACGACTTTCCTCAATACAACAAGTCTTGAAAAAATGCAAATAGCGACAAAATGAGAAGGAGAAGGTTGGGGTTGCGAACATCGTGCAGCTACCTCACAGCCTCCGAAAACTGCTCCACTGTTGATAAATCAAATCTTACTCGATCCGGGCACCTGGATCTGCACATAAGGTGCAGGGAGTAACGTGAGTACACCAACTCAGTAAGTANTCATGTAAAATCATATAAGAAATATCAGTGGAAATCAATAAATCAAGTCAGGAATCTACGTTCCGAAAGTTTCATTAAAACTCAAGTTTTTCCTTTCCAAATCTCATATAAAAAATTGGTTCAACATTTATCGTTTAGAGGAAAAAATGCAAAGAAGAGTGAAAACAATAGTTTCATAAAAAATAAGCCCCTCGTGCACGGTGTCACTCACAAATAAAGCCTCTCGGGCACGCCTCTCAGTCACTCGTGACTCATCTCTCATCAATCAGCACTCACACTCAGCACTCACGCTCAATAGGTACCATATAATAACTGTTGCGGCGTGCAGCCCGATCCGTATATATATATATACACACACAGATATATATATATATATATACACACACACGGATATATATATAGATATACATATATATATATATA
>ML376278.1:0-30047 GCA_005239525.1 Nicotiana knightiana | reverse complement strand
CTATAAATAGACTCCTAAAACACAACTACAAAGGGGGAGATTCACAGGGATACACAGAGATTCATGTTTAGAGTGAATCAAAGGCAAAACATCAATTTGTACATATTTTATTCCTTACTTTGTAGTTTAATTATGTTAGTTGTTTTAGATTTTATTCTTATGAATTTGTTTAGCTAATTTCGTGTGGAACCCGTTGGGGAATAAACTTATTGTGATATTAATATAGCTTTGATTGGTTGATTAAACTCTATTTGTTCAACTACGTTCTTGTTGTAGTTGATTGAAGGGCCCTCAATTAGCTGTGCCTATTTATTATGTATCTACTTGAGAGAGAGTGCATATTTAGGTAATTGTTTGAACAACACCACTCCCAGAGTATAGACGAAAGTCATAACCGAGGGTTTAGAGGTTGGATTAGAGATAACGATACTTCGGGTGCAATCTAAGTGAACTGTAATGCAATCTAGCTAGCGTAACTTGAGAGAGTGCGTCTAGTAAATTATCATAATTACTTGAGAGAGATTTATGGTAGATAGAGTGTTCATGATTGATAGAGACAACTAATCAAGCTATACGAAGTATCCGAGAAGTAAGTTCACCAGCGGGGGAAACCATAACCTTAGATTTTTATTACAATTGTTTATACCTTAGCATAGTTAATCTTTAGTTTTAATCTTTAGTATTAGTAATTTAAATAACATCAGGTGACAGCTGAGTAGTATTTTAACAGCTTGCTTGATACGTCAATTCCCTGTGGGATCGACTCTGGGCATAATACCCCATGATTATATTTGCAACGCCCGCTTAGTCTTCTACAAGACATAGTTGAGCGTGATCACTTATGAGCTAGACTTGCCTCCCAACCTATCAGGAGTTCATCCAGTATTCCACGTCAATATGCTCCGGAAGTATCACGGTGACCCGACTCATGTTTTGGATTTCACTTTAGTCCAGTTGGATAAGGATTTATCATATGTTGAAGAGCTAGTCGCTATATTGGATAGACAGGTCATAAAGCTCAGGTCGAAGAATATTGCATCAGCCAAGGTTCAGTGGAGGGGTAAGCCGGTCGAGGAGGCGACTTGGAAGACCGAGCAGGATATGCGCAATCAATACCCCTATCTTTTCACAGCTTCAGGTATGTTTTTATACTCGTTCGAGGACGAACGATTTTCTTAAGAGGGGAAGAATGTAATGACCTGGTCGGTCATTTTGAGATTTATTGCCCCGATCCCCTAATAACTGCATTCCCCACATTTATATCCGCTTATCGGACTTGTCGGAATGATTAGTCGTGAATTTCGAAGTGTTTTTGGACACATAGTCCCTACATATGAGTTTAAGCTTTAGAAATCGGACCGTAGTGGGAATTGTGTAAATATGGATCCAAAATGGAATTTCGTCGACTCTTTTAGATTCGTTGGGTGATTTTTGGGTTAGGAGCGTGTCCAGATTGTGTTTTCGAGGCCCGTAGTAGATTTAGGCTTGAATTGGCAAAAGTCAGAATTTTGGCGATTTTGGCCGATAGTTGAAATTTTTGTATTGGGCTCGGAATGGAATTCCGGGAGTGTATGCAGGTCCCTAGTGTCATTTATGAGCTACGTGTAAAATTTGAAGTCCTTCGGACTAGTTTTGACGTGTTTCGGCATCAGTTGTGGATTTTGGAAATTTCGTAAGTTCTTAGGCTTGAATCCATGCATAATTGGCAATTTTGATGTTATGTGATGTGTTTTGAAGGCTCGACTAAGTTTGGATAAGGTATTAGGACTGGTTGGTAAGTTTGGTTGAGGTCCGGGGGCCCTCGGGGATGTTTCGGATGCTCAACGGGATGATTTTGGACTTAGAAACCAGCCCAAGCATTGCTGGTTCTGGTGTTTCACACGTGTAGATGGGGAGTCACAGGTTCGATGGAGGGCGTCGCAGGTGCAATTTTGGCCAGGGGAAGCCAGGCTCGCAGGTGCGGACCCGCAGATGCGGCCCAGTGATCGCAGGTACGGCCCCAGTTCATTTAGTGAGCTTTCGCACCTGCGATGTATTTTCCGCAGGTGTGGTCCAATGGGTCGCAAGTGCGGAATTGCTGGTCTGTTTATACAAAATACGAGGGTTAGAAATTCATATTTTTTAAAACGATTTGGAGCTCGGGATTTGACGATTTTGAGTGGGTTTTGAGGAAAAGATTCATAGGTAACGATTCCTAACCTTATTTCATTGGTATATCATTAATCCATAGAAATTTCTTCAATCTAATCCATGAATTTGGGTGAAAACTCATGAAAATGGGAGGAAGGTTCCACAAATAGAAATCTGAGAATTTAATGAGATTTTGACGTCGGTTTTCGATGATTCTTGTTTGAGTGAGTTCGTAAGTGAGGGTGTTCTAAATTTATAACTTTCACTCGATTCCGAGACGTGGGCCTGGGGGACATTTTGGGCAATTTTCCTAATTTCGCGTATTAGCCTTGAACTAATTAGCTAGATCGATTTCTTACAGTGATATTTACATTATGCAATTGAATTGAATAGATTTGGGCCATTCGGAGTCGGGTACTCGTGGCAAGAGTGTGGTTTTGAGTTGAGTAAAGCAGTCGATGTAAGTGACTTGCTTAACTCTGTGTTGGGGACTTCCCCTTAGGTTGTTTTGATATTATTTGTTGTATGGGCGCCATGTACGTGAGGTGACCAGTACGTGCACGGGTCATTGTTGCTAGAATTCAATTTTTCCTTCCATGCCATAAATCATTTCACTCTTATTTCACTGTTTAATGTGTTAATTGTATAGTTTAGATTAGGAAGGAGCATGTCTACCTGTTTTACCCGAATTCCCCATTTGATACTATGTGCACCATGTTTAGTTAGTCCTATCCTTTGTCTTGCCTGTGACTTTTCTCCTAAACTGTTTAAATAAACCTTATTCGCCATTCATTCGCATTTCTTATTTAAATTATGACTACGGACATATTCCAGGAGCTTTCCCCCTGTACTGCATATTTAAATTGGGACAACGGACTTATTCCGGGAGCTTTGCCTTTGTACTGCATATTTATTTTGGGACTACGGACGTATTCCGGGAGCTTTCCCCCTGTACTGCATATTTAAATTGGGACTACAGACGTATTCCGGGAGCTTTCCTCCGTACTGCATATTTATTTTGTGACAACGGACGTATTTCGGGAGATCCTCTTGTACTGCATAATCATCTGGAACTACAGGACGATATCCCGGGAGATTCCACTTTGTGATATATTATGTTGAGCCGAGGATTTTCTTTACTGTAAACTTATATTATTTTTCTTAAACTGTTTACTGTAGACATTACCTATCTTTTGTACTGTTTTAAACTGACTTATTTAGAAATACAGTAGAGCCTTAACCTGACCTCGTCACTACTTGAACGGGGTTAGGCTTGGCTCTTACTGGGTACCAAATGTGGTGTACTCATGCCCTTTCGTGCACATGTTTTTTGTGTGCAGATCCAGGTACGAGCTATCAGCCTTGTGGTTAGTCGATGTTGTTGATTCTAGGAGACTACAAGGTATTTCTGCCACGTCGGCAAAATCCTCCGAGTCTCCTTCTATTCTATCTTGTCGGGATGATCTTATGTACTTTTTCCAGTTTTTGTTAGAGCTACAGTAGTGTTAGAAGTTTGTGACTGTCTGTGATATTCCGGGTTTTGGGAAGTTATGTTTTGTATGAGCCGAGTGGCCAGTACATTGCTTATGTCATTGCCCTTATCCCCTTTATTGCTTGCACTCTATTTCGATTTTCCCCCGTTATAGTAGGCTTAACTAGTTGTAGAGACAAGGTGCCGTCACGACACCTTCGGAGGGTAAATCGGGTCGTGACAATATGCTAAACTACCCAAGCTCTCCTCCTTTTGACCCAATATCCCTCCATTGGATGTCATGATGGCACCTAGTCTCTAAGACTAGTTAAGCCTAACATACATGCAGAATATTACTAAGATAATGATAAAAACTCTCAAATAACTCAACAACTATTATAAAAGAACTCCGCAACACAACAGAAACAAACTCCCCAAAATCCGGTGATACCAAGTCACAAGCTCTACAAGAGTATACCGAACATCCTTATACAACAGTATCTATAAAATAGGAAAGTGAAATAAAACTAGATAAAGGGTGACTCTGAAGCCTGCGGACGCCAACATGTATACCTTGTAAGTCTCCAAATCCGAACTCGACTCACAGGTGCCTGGGCTGGTAAGAGGTACCTGGATCTGTATAAAATGGTGTGCAGAAGCGTAGCATGAGTACATCATAATGTTACCGAGTAAGTGCCAAGCTTAACCCCGGTAGAGTAGTGACGAGGAAAGGTCAAGGCCCTGCTGGAATAAATAAGAAAACTGAAAAGGTATATATGACAGTGTGATAATGATAAACAATAGAAATGAGACAATAACAAGATATACCAAGAATAGCTACACTAAACTAAGGCAAACAAGGCATCACCGAAGAAAACAAGAAATAATACACCAAGGAAACAAAGAAACCAAAACACAAGTGATGTAATAGGGAAGTATCAACAAGAATCACTATCGGGGTACCGCCTCGTAGTCTCATATTGTCACGACCCCAAATCTACATTGGCCATAATGGCGTCTATCGTGGTACTAGGCTAGCCAATTTACTGAACATAAAACAGGGAACTTTCCATTTAATCAATAACGCTCTTTATGAAAACCTTCCACTCTTAATATTTCACAAATGTGGATAAGTAATGAAAACATCTGAACAAATGCCCAACACCCGGAGTCAACCGTCATGAGCAACTAAATAGGCCATAGTAACTGACACGATTTCCTTAATACATCAAGTCTAGGAAAACTGTAAATAACAACAAAATGAGAAGGAGAAGGGTGGGGCTGCGAACGCCGGGCACCTAGAACTGAGAATAATCAAATCTCACTCGATCCGGGCACCTGGATCTGCACACAAGGTGCAGGGAGTAACGTGAGTACACCAACTCAGTAAGCAACAAATATAAATAATGACTTGAGTGCAGTGACGAGATTTTAAAAATCATGAAAATTCATATAATAAACATCAGTGGAAAACAATAAATCAAGTCAGGGATCTATGTCCCGAAAGTTTCATAAAACTCCAGTTTCCCTTTTCAAATTTCATATAAAACAATGGTTCAACATTTATCGTTTAGAGGATAAAATGTAAAGAAGAGTGAAAACAGTAGTTTTATAGCAAATAAGCCCTTCGGGCATAGTGTCACTCGCAATATAAAGCCTCTCGGGCAAGCCTCCCAGTCACTCGTGACTCATCTCTCATCAATCAGCACTCACACTCAATAGGTTCCATATAATAACCATTGCGGCCNCCGTATTTTAGAGATTTATACTATGTTTTGGGCTGTATGCCATGTTTGAGGCCTCGTGCCGGTCTGTTTGGACCCTCGAGGGTGTTTTTACTACTACTCTCACATTGTTTTTGACTGAAAATATAATCTCAGTCATAACTTATACTTGTTTATTGATTATTCCTATTTATCACCCTGTTTTCAAACAAATGAAAGATATTTTGGCCTGAGTCCCCGTGATTTGTGGTGAGTTGCTCGAGTGGCTTGTGAGGGTGATGACTGAGCGAGGTAGAGAGCAGGATTATGAGGATAGTGATGGATCGGGCTGCACGTCGCAACATTATATACATATATATTGGATCGGGATGCACGCCGCAACGAGATATATATTGGATCGGGCTACATGTCGCAGCGGTATATATATTGGATCGGGCTGCACGCTGCAGCGAGATATGTTGGATCGGGCTACACGCCGCAATGATATAGCGCTTGGGCTGAAGGAGCCCCTCCGGAGTCTGTACACCCCTAATGAGCGCAGTCGACTATTTATGGATCTGGATGCATGCCGTAGCATTATATATATATATATATATATAATGCTACGGCATGCATCCAGATCCATAAATAGTCGACTGCGCTCATTAGGGGTGTACAGACTCCGGAGGGGCTCCTTCAGCCCAAGCGCTATATCATTGCGGCGTGTAGCCCGATCCAACATATCTCGCTGCAGCGTGCAGCCCGATCCAATATATATACCGCTGCGACATGTAGCCCGATCCAATATATATCTCGTTGCGGCGTGCATCCCGATCCAATATATATGTATATAATGTTGCGACGTGCAGCCCGATCCATCACTATCCTCATAATCCTGCTCTCTACCTCGCTCAGTCATCACCCTCACAAGCCACTCGAGCAACTCACCACAAATCACGGGGACTCAGGCCAAAATATCTTTCATTTGTTTGAAAACAGGGTGATAAATAGGAATAATCAATAAACAAGTATAAGTTATGACTGAGATTATATTTTCAGTCAAAAACAATGTGAGAGTAGTAGTAAAAACACCCTCGAGGGTCCAAACAGACCGGCACGAGGCCTCAAACATGGCATACAGCCCAAAACATAGTATAAATCTCTAAAATACGGAATGTCATATGATTTCAAATCAAATACGTGACTTAGTAGTCGCTACGGGACGGACCAAGTCACAATCCCTACCGGTGCAGGCCCACATGCCCGTCACCTAGCATGAGCGTCACCTCACTTATAAAATCAGTACAAAATGTCGGGGTTTCATACCCTCAGGTCTAGATTTACGTTCGTTACTTACCTCAAACCGGATGAAAACTACACCGCGGTGCCTTTTCCCCTTGACTCGGCCTCAACATGCCCCGAATCTATTCAAAATAAATTCATATCATCAGAATATGCTTAAGGAACAAAACCCACTCGAAAATATTCAATTTACATAAACAAATCCCGAAATTGGCCAAACTCGAATTCCGGGCCCACGTCTCGGATTCCGATAAAAATCATAAAACTAGAATCCTTATGCTCTCACGAGTTCATGTAGACCAAATACATCAAGATCGGACCTCAAATGGCCCCTCAAATTCCCAATTTATACTTTCAAATATCAAGCCCTAATCTCCCAAATTTCTCCACAAAAACATGATCAAACAATGGAATAATCGTCATAAACACAAGATACAAGGTCTATGTAACTTACCTTACTGAATGCACTTGATTCCCCCTTGAAATCCCAGCTCAAAGCTCCAAAATCCGACACAAATGGTAAAGAAATGAGTCAAAATTTGCGAAGGCAACCTTATATAGGTTCTTCCCAGCAATCTCGCACCTGCGACCCCATGCCCGCACCTGTGGCCCCGCACCTGCGGAAAATCCCTCGCAGGTGCGGATTCAAACTTAACTAAAAAACCGCATTTGCGGCCTTCTACCCGCACCTGCGCTCCCGCAGGTGCGATCCATCTTCCGCACCTACCCTCCCAGGCCAGGTTAGATTTTTTTGCATTTGCGCAAGGTCTTTCGCACCTGCGGCTCCCTTTCCGCAGGTGCGGCCACACCAGAAGGCCTGCACCAGCAGCAAATTGCTGCATTTTTCTCCAACTTCCAACCTTCCAACAATCCTCCGAAACAAATCCCGAGACCCTCGGGGCCTCAACCAAAAGTATCAACAAGTCATGTACCAATATACCAACCTAGTCGAACCCTCAGAACACTCAAATAAACATCAAAACACCAAATCAAATCCAAATTCAAGCCTAAGGATTTCTAAACTTCCGGAATTTGCCAAAGATGCCGAACCACCCAAACCACGTCTGAATGACCTGAAAATTTTCACACACATCTCAAATGACCCTACAAACCTGTTCCAACCTTCAAAATTCCATTCCAACCCAGATAGCTAATTTTCCACTGCCGACCGAAAATCGCCAAAAAATCCAATTTCGCCAATTCAAGCCTAATTCTACTCCAGACCTCCGAATGACATTACGAAAACACTCCTAAGTCCCAAATCACCTAATGAAGCTATCTGAGCCACAAAACCACATTCCGAGATCATTTACCTATAAGTCAACTTCCGGTTGACTTTTCAACTAAATCACCAACTTAAGAGACTAAGTGTCTCATTTCTCCTCACGACTACTCCAAACCCGAACCAGTCATCCCAACGCAACACAAAAGAGCTGAACCATACAAGAACGAAGCAAAAATGGGAAAAACTTGGCTAAACTCTCGGAACGACCGGCTGGGTCGTTACACATATCACAAAAACTTCATAATCTTTTCTTATATCACCGCAGGAGCCTTGCATTTAGTTCTTAAAAATTGCTTTTCCCGAAATAGATTCCCATATTTTATCCCACCTTACCACATCTCATGGCTTCAAGTAGTTCCCCTACTAGTAACATGCGTATCAAGTCCACCTTATCTCACCTCATGCGTTTCAACCTCAAATCCTTATACCACCGCGTGTGTATCAAGTGCCCAATATCACAACTTTCCAAAGAAGTCAATAATAATAGTGTTTTAACAATAAATATCCCATGGCTCAACCACAATATGCACAAGAGTCTCAAGAATAACATTCGAAAGTGAATAACTCAACAAGAATGGTATTTCAAAACTTTACAACTTTGCCTCAACGTGAATCACAGCCTTTATAACTCAATACCAATCTCAACAACAAGATATTCCAAGATAAACTTCAAGTAAGGAACTCACGGTTAAATAATGAATAAGGAATAGAGAAAATAATAACTTCAACTAAACATGTAAAGACAATTAACAAGTAAGAGATAAGAAAAGTAAAGCATGTGAAGATAAACTTATGATGATGAATATAACCTATTATGTAACTCAATTAAAGGAATGAAAGGAATCTACATAGTTAAAACCGGTCCACTACCATATTTAGCCCGTGTACACACTCATCACCTTGTGCGGACGGCTTCCACATATCACAATCAACACAAAACAACACCAATCCTAAGGGGTAATTCCCTAACACAAAGTTAGGAAAGAGGCTTACCTTAAAACACGCTAACTCAATTCAATAGTAAGCCTTTCCCGTGATTATCCAACTCTGAACAGCTTAAATCTAGCCAAAATAACTTCATACCATAAATATAAACTATAGGAAACTATTCTGAACAATAAAGTTGCAATCTTTAAAGAGAAATAAAAATTCAACCTCGGGCTTGCATCTTGGAACCGGGCCAAACTTACAAAATCTGAACACTCATTTCTTAACCAGTCCAACCTTGCAAAATTATTCAAATCCGACTTTAAATCGCCTTTCAAATCCCACAATTTTGTCTAATAAGTTTTCACAGATTTTCTCCAATTTTCCAACTCAAATCACTAATTAAAACGATGAAAATAACAATGGATTCATGTAATATAGTCAAACCCGGGTTTGAATCACTTACCCCATTTATTTCCTTGAAAATTCCTCGTAAAATCTCCACGAACCGAGTTCTCTAGGTCTAAAGATGGGAAATGAAATAAAACCATCGACCTAAGCCTTATTCTACCCAGCGATTTCGCATTTGTAGTCTCATGGTCACACATGCGGAAAACCCATCGCATGTGAGGTTCCAACAAAGGCCCTGAAGACTCGCACCTGCAAACCAATTTCTCGCACCTGAGAACCCACTTCTATGGAGTCACGGTCCTTCCAAGCACCTTACTGTTCCGTTATGCGTAAGGAAACAGCGTGCCTACGGATGCGCTTCTGCGCCCAAGTGTCTGCACCTGTGAACTCAGATCTGGGATGCCCTTTCCACTTCTACACTTCTTCACTCGCACCATCGAGTCCTCACCTGCAACCATTTCCACGCAGGTGCGATGACACAAGAATAGCAGCGGTTCAGCAAAACACTAAGTCCAAAAATCATTCACATTTCAATCTTATTCACATCCTTACACTGGGAACCCGTCCGAATATACCAACAAGTTCCAAAACACATAAAGGACCTGCTCGAGGCCAATAATCACATCAAACAACATCGATTCTATGAATCGCAACCCAATTCAAGCCTATAGAAACTATGAACACCCGACTTCCAAAACTAATGCCGAATCATACCAAAACAATTTCGATTGATATCAAATATTTCACACAAGTCATAAACGACATGATGGACCTATTACAACTTTTGGAATCGGAATCTGACCCCTATATCAATAAAGTCAACTCTCGGTCAAACATCTCAACCATCCAAACCTTCAACTTTCTAAATTTCACCGATTAAAGCCGAAACAACCTACAGACCTCCAAATAAATATCCATATACGCTCCTAAGTTCCAAATCACCATAAAGATCTATTAGAATCGTCAAAACTCCATTCCGAAGTCGTCTACACAAAAGTCAAACTACGGTCAACTCTTTCAACTTAAGCTTCAAACTTAGGGACTATGTATCTCATTTCACTCCGAAACTCACCCGAACCAAAACCAAACACCCCGAAAAAGTCACATAACCACAATACAATATAGAGGGTACAATAAATATGGGAATGGGGCTAAAATACTTAAAATGGCCGGCTGGATCGTAACAAGAAGTTATCATGGCCTCACTATATGGAGGAAGCACAATCTTTTAGATTACATCATGGTGGGAAATATCTTAGTTTGATGGTCATAGAATGTTTCTTGACCAAAATCATCAATTTAGGAGAGATTGTAAAAACTTTCTTTAAGGTCAGACTGTCAAAAGGCGACCACCAGCCTTTAGAACGGGAGAGAAAATTTTGAACCAAATTAGTGAGTTAGGGATAAGGAAAGTGAAAAGGATGAATGCTGAAGAAGTTAATAGGAGAATATGTAAGTCTTGTGGATGGAAAAAAGAAGTATCTTTTGGGATTTGCCTTATTGGAGTTCCAACATGATTCGACATAATATTGACGTCATGCATATTGAAAAGAATGTTTTTTATAATTTTTTTAACATAGTTCTTAATGTTAAGCAAACCAAAGACAACCCAAAAACACGTCTAGATGGTAAACTATTGTGATCGATCTCAGTTGGCAAAGTATGCAAGTGGAAGATATCCCAAAGCTGCATATACAAAAGATAAGACAACAACAAATATCTTGTTTGATTGGGTAAATGGTTTGAAGTTTCCATATGGGTATGTTTCGAATTTAAGTAGATGCCTAGACACGAACAATTATAGGTTATTTGGCATGAAATGTCAAGATTTCCATGTGTTCATGCAACGGTTAATGCCTATTTCCTTTCGTGAGCTACTTTCTAATAATGTGTGGCAAGTACTTACAGAATTAAGCTTATTTTTTAAAGATCTTTCTTCGACCACTCTACGAGTTGCTGAAACGAAGATATTAGAGGCAGACATCCCACAAATCTTGCATAAGTTCGAGCGTGTGTTTCCCCCCTGGGTTCTTTAACTCAATGGAACATTTACATGTGCACCTTCCATATGAAGCAAGGTTTGTTGGACCTGTACAATACCGATGGATGTATCCTTTTGAGAGGTAAATATAAAAATTTTATGTCCATATTATAAAATTATGCAACACATGACTTTTCTAATTTAGTGGCCCATCCATTTATCTATTTAGGTACCTTGGAACTCTTAAAAATGACTGGGAATAAATCTAGTGTCGAAGGTTCCATTTGTGAAGCATATTTGATAAGAGATTCAACACAATTGTTTTCTTATTTATTTGAACCTCATGTCATGACACGTAATCATAATGCATCCCCTAATGATGATGGCGGTGTTATGAAATATCTTGAAGGAAATTTATCAATATTCACCCATCCAGATCGACTATGGGGAGAAACAAAAAAGAGAAATTTATCCGTTGACGAAATCAAGGCCGCCCAAACTTATATTCTACTAAATTATAAGGAAGTTGAGCCATTTGTGATGTAACATTTGAAAGTTATAATTTCTTAATATGATAAACGTATCCATAGATCGTGAATTCCTATTTTAACTTATTTTATTACAATGAAGTATGTACGTGGAATGTCTGCAAGATGAACTCCCGAATCTAGCTCATGATAAAATAGATGAAAGCCTCCAAACATATTTTGCTGAATAGTTCAAGGGATATGTAAGCCTCCAACAATCATTTTATTTTATAAAATAATTTACTTAAGTTAAATTGTGAAATTTAACTAAGTCTTACATTTTTTCTTAAATAGGTTCGTTGCAATCATATTGAGAATGAATTCTTGCGGAGTCTTGCTCATGGACAATTAATAAGTGTGAAATGTCATTCAGTTTATTTTGTTAATGGATATAAATTTCACACTGAATGTCATGGTAACGCAAGATCAACAATGAATAGTGGAGTTTTTATCACAGATCCAAATGTTGGTGACTGGTATGGAAAGATATAATAGACTTTACAAATGGAATACCGTGAAGAACCTTTAAAGCAAACTATGTTTTCTAAGTGTGAATGGTTTGACCCAACTATTAATGTTGGTATTAAAAAGTGTCACGACCCAAAATCCACAAGGTCGTGATGGCGCCGGACATCATTGTCAGGCAAGCCAATCATAAATTAATTGAAATAATTTCCGATTTTAGCATTTATGAAAATCATTACTTTTCACTTATTACATAATAACTAAATAAATTTCGTCAAGTAAATACAATGGTTTAAATGTTCCCTTTTTAGCAAATATATCCCAAACACATCCCATAACCCGGTGTCACAAGTACATGAGAAATTTCTAGAAATTTATACAATCATCACAAAGCCTGTCTGAAATACAAATTGGACAAGGAAATTTAAAATAAAAAGAAATACAGTACGAGGGAGACTCTGTCAGCTGCGGATCGCCTCCGAATGATGCAGCTCGCCTAAGTCTCCAAATCCGCCACATTGCTATAGAAGTACCTGTGCAATAAAAATGCACAGCAAGTGTAGCATGAGTACAAAAACAACGTGTACTCAGTAAGTCTCCCGCCTAACCTCAGAGAGGTAGTGAGGAGAGGTTGAATTAGACATTCACTAAGGTCCAGCAAATTAATTTAATAGCATATGATGAACACGGTAGGCATGTAAAGGTAGTAAAGCAGCAAATATATAAGGCACTGAAATTCAAGTAAATACTGGAAGTAAACAAACAATTACCAGTTCCTCATTTTCCCCCCAAATATCTTAAATAAACAATTTCCTCTTTGTTTTCCCCAAAATATCTTAAATAAACAATTCCTCTTTGTTTCCCCCAAATATCTTAACACTTCAAAATCCATGAAAAACATTTAACAATTTAGCATGCGCATACGGGACAAGGACAACCGGCCTGAGCCGTCATAATAATCATCTATGTGCACTGTCGAGGATCGAACGGCCCGTACCATAAATGCACCTCTCAATAAAATAATCATGTCTATGCACTGCCGAGGGTCGAACGTCCTGAACCATAAGTGCATCTTTCAATAAAATAATCATATCTATGCACTGTCGAGGGTCGAACGGCCCGAACCATAAGTGCATCTTTCAATCCGGCGTGGAGTACGGTCCGCTCCCATGAGAGTAGGGGAAATAACACTCCGCTCGCGGAATGTAAATTGCGAAGCGGTCACATGGAGCCATGCACAATCAACAGTCCACCCCGAATACGTCGGGAAAACAAATACTCAAGTAAATGAAAGATTTCTCTTTTAAAACCACAAAATAGTATTTAAATCCTTTTTCGAAATTCATTTGCCAAGTTTAATAATATTCAATAATATCACCTTATCATCTATGCAATTATCCACGTAGGAAAACAATTCTCTTTCCAGTTGATTAAGAAAATGAACTCTAGTCTTCTTTAGATATTAAATTACAATTTCGATTATATTAGTAGTCAAGTAATACAGCCAGGATCACGGGTACAACACATAAGGCATGCTAGTGGGTCCTAGGCTACCCGGACATGGCATAATAGTAGTTACGCACAGACTCCCGTCACCTCGTGTGTACGTAGCCCCCGAAGATAATAGCACATACTAACTTAGTCCACCTAGGGCGAATATTTCCCCTCACAAAGTTAGAAAGGAGACTTACCTGGCTCCAAAGTCCCATAACCGGCTTTCAAGCCCTTCCGACGACTCCCATGGATGCACAACGCCCCAAAACTACCACATAACGGGAAAAGCAATGAAAATTCATCCTAATACTCACAACAAATTTAAATTATGTACTCTCCTAACTCCGCTCGGTGAATTGACCAAAATGCCCTCAGGCCCACGTGCCCGGGATCCGAAATTTCTCGAAGATATATTCTACCCATAGCTCCACTAGTTCAAATATATAATTTACTCTAAATTCCATGCTCAAATTCATGGTTAAATCCAATTACAAATTTCTAGGTTTCATTAAGATTTTTTCCCAATTTTCCTATAAGTCTCATGTATAATTCCATGAAATAACCTTGTATTTAACTTAGAAACATGAAGGAATTACTTACCTATCATTGCATGAAGAAATACTCTCTTTGAAGCCTCCCAAAATCGTCCAAACCAAAAGAAAAATGGAAGTAAATGACCAACAATCTCGGTTTTAAAACATTCTGCCCAGGCCATTTTTCGCACGTGCGGCTTTCCTCAGCTCAAGCCAACTTCGCACCTGCGCCCCATAACCCGCATCTGCGACTTCGCAGGTGCGGAAATCTCATCGCACCTGCGCTCCAAGCCAGACCACTACCTCTTCGCACTTGCGGCGCCATAGTCGCACCTGCGGCCAAAGCCTCGCAGATGCGGGCACACCAGATGACAGCAAATTCCAGCCTTCTTCAAACTTCAAATATTGATCTGTTAACCACCCGGAATCCACCCGAGGCCCCCGGGACCCCATCCAATTATACCAACCTGTTCCAAAACATAATGCGGACTTGCTCGAGGACTCAAATCACATTAAAAAACATCGAAACCACGAATCGCACCCAAATCCCAATTTTATGAACTTGAAATTCCAAACTTCCATATTCGATGCCAAAACCTATCAAATCACGTCCGATTTACCTCAAATTTTTCACACAGGTCATATTCGACATTACGGACCTGCTCCAACTTCCAAAATCGCATTTCAACCTTGATATCAAAATTTCCACTTCCGGTCGTCTCAAAAACCTTCGAATTTCTATCTTTAGCCTAATGACTTCAAAATGACCTACGGACATCCGAATTCACCTCCGATCACGCTCCCAGCTCCAAAATAACCATACAAAGCTATTCCCATACTCAAAATTCCAAATGGACATCAATATCACTGAAATGCGCTTCAAGCCAAACTTAGGAAATTCCTTCAAAAATGCTGACTTCCACAATACGTCGAAACGCTTCCGGGTTATCCAAAACCCGATCCGAATATACGCCCAAGTCCGAAATCATCATACGAACCTGCAGGAACCTTCAAATCCTGATTCTGTGGTCGTTTACTCAAAATTCCAATCTTAGTCCATTTCTCCAACTTAAGGCTTCTGAAATGAGAATTTTCTTTCCAAACCAACTATAAACTTCCCGAAATTCAATTCCGACCACGCCCACGGGTCATAATACCTTAAAAGAAGCTGCTCACAACCTCAAACTGCTGAATGACGTGCTAGGTCTCAAAACGACCATTCGGGTTGTTACAAAAAGCATAATGAGTGCAAATATTTATCGATGTTAACCATCATCGTCAATTTAAGAAATATGAACCTTTTATTCTTGTGATGCAAGAAACTCAAGTGTGTTATGTGTCTTATCCTAGAAAGAAAAAGGAAAAGGATGATTGGTTATTTGTATTAAAAGGCAAACCTCTGAATATTGTAGAATTACTCGATGAGCAACTGCCGACAATTTCAGAACCGAATCTCTCATTCCAAGTTGATGAAGTTGAAGTCCATAAAATAAATATGAATATTGTCGTTGATGAAAGTATACTTTTTGTAAAGACCCATAAAATTTCTATGTCTAAAATAATGACCGAATAGGTCCATGTGCTGTTATAACTGTAAAAATTCTTAAAACAACCCTATTTTGAGAAAAAATATCCCATAACTTGAAAGATTAAATTTTCCAGAAGTTGCGCGTTATGCGACGCACTATGCGATCGCATAACAGGTATGCGGACCGCATAGTGGTCGCATACCTGGACAATTTGTTGTCCATTTTGAGTTCAGCTATGCGGCCTAGAATGCGATCGCATTTCACGAATGCGGGCCGCATAGTCGTTGCATTCTTGCCCTATGGTTTTTGCGAGGGAGGTTATGCGACGCACTATGCGATCGCATAACAGGTATGCGGCCTGCATAGTGGTCGCATACCTGGTCAGTGTGATTCCCATTGTGGCCCTTTTGGAGGCCAACTATGCGACAGGAATGCAGATCGCATAGCAAGAATGCGATCACATTCCTGACCGCATCTCTGTGTCGGGGCTCCTGTTTTCTAAATTTAAAACTTGACCCCCTATTTTATAAAACACCTCTTCCCTTCATTTTTAATGATTTTCTGACCAAAAATAGAGAGAGAAGAAGAGATTTCTTGAGAGAGAAGGTTTCAACATCATCCAATTTGATTTCCCAAAATCACTCAAGCCCGAAAATTATCAAGTTATTGTCATCTGCTTCACTCAAAGAGGTAAGTCTTCACCCTATTTCCCCAATTTCTCAGATTTTTTGTAAGAATAAAACACACATAGGTTTGGTCTTGAAAATAAAAAGTGAAATTTTGCATGCATGTGAGTTAAACCCCGTAATCTAGTATAGGGAAAAATAAGCTTGGATAATTATTCTCAAAGGGGGGTTAGTAGTATAAGGGGTCACATAGTGTTTGATAAAATGCTCAATTGAGTACAAGATTCCTAATTCTAAGTGAAATATGTCACATTGTGGAATAGATTGACGGTGATATACGGTCCGGTGAATTGTGATAGGAATTAAAAGGGGACGACTCGAGGTATGTATGGCTAATTTTAATGTTCGTAGAGTCACCTTGTTGGTGTCCGAACATTCGATATAACTTTCTTACTTAGTATATGTGAATTGATTGTCCGGTTGTGTTGAGGTGTGAGATTTCATTCTTTGATTTTCTTAGTCGACTATCGTGATAATTGAAATTGTGAAAGGTGACTTCTCTGTGATTACTCTATCATGTGCAAGGTTCGTTAAATTCTTGAGTATGTTGGTATGAAATAATGGTAATGAACTCAAATGTGTAAATGTATCTAAGTGATAAGGGATGTGTAACAAGTGATGAATGGGAGTTGTGAATTGATATAATTGAACTAAATGACCATGGAAATATCGTATATGACTCATTGTTGGCAAGGTTTATTGTGGCTTAACTTCATATGGATTGTTGGTTGTAATGAATTTATATTCTTGTTGATGAGCACCTTTGTGGTTGAATTAATGGATGATAAAGACTATTGTGAACACATGATTGTTTGGATGTTATGAAATTGTACTCTTGATGATATGAAGCCTTGTGATTGAATTGTGGGTGGTTATTGTTTGCTATGAAATGTGATGGTCTGGTGGGATCAAGTTGCACGCCGCAACACGAAGTAATAAGGGTGGAGAGGTAACAAGGGTGGAGTGTAAAATGTAAGGTGGGATCGGGTTGCATGCCGCAACAGAAATGTAAGGTGGGATCGGGTTGCACGCCGCAACATAAATGTAAGGTGGGATCGGGTTGCACGCCACAACAGAAATGTAAGGTGGGATCGGGTTGCACTCCGCAACAGAAATGTAAGGTGGGATCAGGTTGCATGCCGCAACAGAAGTAATAAGGATCTGATGTGATTGTAAGGTGGGATCGGGTTGCACTCCGCAACAGAAATGTGAGGTGGGATCGGGTTGCACGCCGCAACAGAAGTAATAAGGGTGTAATGTTATTGTGAGGTGGGATCGGGTTGTGCGCTGCAACAGGGGAAGCAATTGAAATAAGAAACTGTGGAAACCTTATTTGTGATTCTCTGTATCTCTGTGCAATATTTGTTTGGATTTCTTTATCTGCCTCATATATGTGTATTGTTTGATTTTACGTAGAGTAAAGTTGTTTATACATACTAGTACTATTCAATGGTACTAACGTCCCTTTTCCCGGGGGCGCTACATCTGTTATATGGATGTAGGTGGGTTCATAGCAGGTAGCTCAGCTCGCCGTTAGTGGTGCCTCCTCCTCATCTTTTAGCAAGTACTGGTAAGCCCCACTTCCCCCCGGGGACGTGTGTGTCACACCTCCTTTTTCACTACCCCCCGAATTAATGAAGGGGTAATAAGGGAGCTTTTCCACTTTAAGTGACATTATTCGGATTTTGGGATTTATTTATTATTTCAGAGTCGCCACCAGGATTTTTGACGATGTTCCGGGACACCGTTTGTTTTAAAAATTCCAAACCGAGGAAATTTTGACTCTGTTTTAATTTATCGGCGACCAAAAATCCAAGTAAGGAATTCTGTTAACCCGGGAGAAGGTGTTAGGCATTCCCGAGTTCCGTGGTTTTAGCACGGTCGCTTAACTATTGATATTTGGCCTAATTATCTGATTATTTACGTATTTTAAACCTATTGTGCTTTTAGCCTTTTTCACTTTTTAGCCGCTTTTAATATTTATGGGTTTATCTTGAAATAAGTCACGATGGCGTGCACTTATTTGTTTTTGGACACATTATAACTGCGCCACATGAAATGCACCCGTAATTAGAAAGTATGATTTTTATTATAGTTTGAAGTTGAAGACGGGGACATGAGTTGTTGCACCCGAATGTAGATTACGTGGTCAAGACTATGGTCATGACGGTTTTATAGTGCCTATTTGAGGCGATGTTAGTTTATTCTTTATGCTTTCCATTTGAGGGAGCATTTTTAGTTTTAAAATCAATTAGGACGTTTATGGATTTATCTTGGACAAGTTACGATGGCGTACACTTGTTGTTTTTTAGCACATGGAAAAAACGTCACATGAAATGCACCCGTGATTGCTATGTGCATTTTATTAGTTGTTTAGAGTTAAGGGTCTGGGGCATGAGTTTCCACTCCCGAGTGTAGGTTAAGGTAATTTGAGGTAATACTTGTTTCTTTACCAGATTTCAGACTAAAGGTATCTTTCTACCTGGGGGTGTTGCCTGAAGAAAGGGAGAAATTCATTAGCCTAAAAGGCGACATATTTCGGGCTATGGCCATATTTTAACCCCAATTAATCACTTTAGACCATCCTAGCTTGGCTATTTCTATAAGAAGACTACCATTTAGGAAATTCAATTCCTAAACAAACCTTAAAGATCTTCTCTTCCTAGTTTGGTAAATGATAGAAAATGTGTTAATTAAAATGCACCTCATTCGCGTAGATATATATACACCTATAAGAATTATAGGCACATAAATACATTATCTACTGGTCTCGCTTCAAATTCGTAAGCTAAAATTACTTTACTTTTTCTAGAACTTTGTAATTTCCAGCGAAGATACACAACACATGCAGTTTTACCAATTCTAAATTAACAGTTCTTGTCGATTTTTAGATAGCCTAATCACATGCTTCAGGGTTCAAAAGTGTTCATACATCGATTTCAGAAAGTTTAACAGGATACGACATGAACCAAAAATAATTCACTAGATCCACTTATATTGAAACAACTGAATTTTGAAATAACCACTTCTGAAAATCAATAAACATTTACGAAAGGCTTCATGTAGACTGATTTGAATACCAACTCCTTTTTTTTCGATTAAACACCTATTTTTGTCCCTGAACTACTTTCAGAGCAACGCAGATTCAAAGTTCCAGAAAATCGCCTTAAAATTTAGTTTTAACACTATTAGTTGAAAGGCTAAAAATGAATATACAGTCCAGTCCCTTAAATTACAAGATTCCAAAGTGCATAAATGAATGAATTACAGTTTTTTTTGAAGCGAAAATACGGTTTCGGTATAAATACATTTTTTATGAATATCCAAAGAAAACTAAAAATGGAAATCCTAAATAGCCGCTCCACATCTAGATTCTTCGTACTATACATTTGCAGCCCTCTTCTTGTAATTTATAGAAAACACAAACTAATTAAGTGTGGAGCACCCACCAGACCAAACAGGACCATGAAAGGAGGTCAAGTTAAACCTGATAATGCTATGCTAAGCTACACTAACAAAACAGAATTATTTATGCATTCTCTTGGTCTAAACCTGACCATGAATGTGTCAGATTTTAATCACATAATGCCAAGATTAAGCTAAATCTAAAGCCATATGGAGACCTGCTTACTAAGTGTCTTCAATGGACAAAGAACAACAAATAAGAGCACCCTTTTTTATTATTAATCTAAGATTATAAGTCCAACACTTTACTATTTGGACAGTGTTGAGGATATGCCTTTGAGTATTGTCAAAAGGTGAATACAATCATGAAGGAGGTTAGATTCAAACCTTAATGACGCTCTTATAAGAACAAAGCATATTCAAACCTTTTCTAGACTGAATCTGGCCATAGAAAGGGTCAGATTCAGCTCCATAGATCTCATCTTTGTTCCTCTTAACAATTATGCTATAATTTTGACTTTTTAGGCTTTTGTAGGGACATAATCTGATCATTTTAAGAGATTCAGATTCCTTATTCTAGGAGGCCTTTCGACTACTTATTTTATGCCCTAGCAGAGGTAACTTCAGGGACATGCTACTGTTTACGCACTATTGCGGAGTGACTTTGACCATTGGACGGTCAAACTCATCTACCCTAGTGCTAATACTAACCTACCTAGAGACTTTCTTGTTGAATCTCTTTATTGACCAAAGTGTCTCAATTGAAAGCATATTTTTCTGCACATTTAATAGAGAGAACCTGACCATAGAGAAAGTCAGGTTCTACACCATAGTGCATCTTTTTAGGGAGGTAGAACTACGATTATCAACTACATTTATATACCTTTAGCCTAAAATATACAGAATATTCCAGCAAAGAAATACCAACATCAAAAAACAGTATTCATCACACTCACAGGTTCATTAATATGCTAATAAACATCTATAAAGTCACATTTACATAAAGCAGAAGAAATAACCTCATTCATCAAGAATAGCTAGTTTAAGCAGGGAGAAGAAGAAGAAGATTCCAGTTCAACATTTCATTAAGAGAAGATGATTTAATACATACCTCTTAAGAGTAAAATAGCAAAATGGACTTGACCAAATAAAGGTCAGATGCTGAAAACTGGAGATCAACACAGCAACCGACTGGCAACAAGACCAGCAGTATATAAACCAGAAAGGGAGAGATTGAAAAACCAGAAATTGAAGCAAGACCAGCTAGAAAGCAGATTTCAAACGGATAAACTTTTAAAACCCAGCAAAACCAGTCAGCTAACACCCAAGTTTAAGAATACCAAGACTGAGGAAGACCGGATTTTTTTCCAGATATTTCTATACCTAATATAATGTTCTTTCAGTATAGGATTTCTACTGTGTGTGTATATGAAATTTCTGTATCCAGATTTTCAGCAAGGCCAAGGTTCAAAAAAGTGTCCAGGATATGTAAAAAGAAAGTCTATTTATAGGATATTTGGGAATGGGATATTCTTTGGAATATGCCCTATCCAAAAGCTGAAAAATAATACTAAATAGTATATAGGGCAGCTGTCAACCTTATCTTTGGGACAGCTGCCCCCTATTATAGAACTTTCCCATCTATTAAAAGACCCTTTTAACCTTAAAATCTGATTTCCTAAATTGAGTTACCTAATGTACCCCTTGGAGTCCCTGAATTTACCATTGGGTAATCAAGGTTAAACTCACTTGGGTTATTATTTAACTCTAATTATCTAACCCTAGTTATGTTCTTTAGTCAACTATTAGTTGTTCTTAATTATGGTTAAATCAAAATAGTTAAAGGTTAATTGATTAAGTTCCTATTAATCAACTAGGTTTAGCTTGTTAATTAATACAAGTCAATCAACTTAACTCCTTAACCTAAGTTAACTGATTCAATTTGGTTAATTCAACTCGATTAACAAAAATCAGAAACTTGACTAACTATAAAGCCTAGGTTAACTAATTTGTTTTAGTTAATTAATCCTGAACTAACTATCTTAGACAACTTTTAGGAATTAGTTAACTACTTAATAGACTATTAGACTAGGTTAAAACTATTAAACAAGTGATTATAGGAAATCATTGCTAACTAAATTAGTCTTGATAAGTCTAGGTTAAACCCTGACCAAAAATTATTTTAGAACTGAGTTTTAGCCTAATTGGTTGATTAGTTTCAGGTCAATTAATTACTTTAGATTAATTAGGTTGAACTTATTATACTTAGGTCAATCGTATTATTACTTAGTTCAAACGTACACTTAATTAGTCGCGTATAATTCTCTCTTCATTACCTAATTAAACTATTACTTGATCGATTAATAATCGGTTGAAACTAAAGTTGAAACCAAAAGAAAAAAAAAGACAGAAAGTATAATTAGTATAGGCACGCCTATTCGACAAGCAAAGCTAACAATTCACTTAAACCAACAACATGTTATTTAAATAAAGAAGTTCATGAACTCCTAAACCAAATCAGTAATCAATCCTTAAAACAGGAGACTTAATAGTTGAGGAAAAATGTGGAAAGAGGGGGAAAACAGTCCGGGAAAACATAAGAATCTCCAACCAGTGAACAACTTAGAAAATACGGCACAGATTAGGTACGCATGCATATTTAGAACTAAACAGGCCAAGAAAAGAAAATATTCAACAAAATCAATCTCAAACCAACGACTTCAAGCTAATCAGCTAAGATAACATAAATCTAAGATGGTTATTATATAATCAACTCATGCATTTAAAGATCTAAATTGAATCAAGAACAAACAAATGCTAGATGAGAACATTACAACATAAACACATGTATCAAAACAGTGATGCATACGATTTCATTTTTCTTAAAACGAAGAAACGCCAGAAGAAAAAAAGGGGGGGAGGGATACCTGCGGGGTGTTGATGGATTCCGGCGGGGTTTGAAAATGGCTCAAACCCACATGAATCGATATCTCTCATTAAGAGTTATTGACTCATGTAGGTATAAGTCAAAAACTGTTCTTGAGTCGTCTTGTAATAAGGAACTAGGGTTTCAGATTCTTAGATCAGAAATTGGGGATTTTTGGATGATTCTTTTGAAGAAACAAATGGTGGGAGGTGGTTGAGGATGGAAAGGAGATTATTTGGTGAATATTTGGGGTCATTTGGTGGTGGTCCGCCAACGGTAGGCTATTTTCGGGCGGCGGAAACCTAGGGAGGCTAGGGTTTCTCGAGACAGAAGAGAGAGGGATGGAGGGATGGGGGGGCGGCTAGAGTTTTGAGGGGGTTGGACTTTGGATGAAATGAGGGAGGGGGGGGTCGTTTGGACATATATGTAGTTTAAGGTTGGGAGTTCCCAGCCGTTTGATTTGTTTTGATCAACAGCTAGGATAACTTCTGGGGTGAAACGGGGTCGTTTGGGTAGTGTAGAGGCAGGCCGGGTAAGGGGCTATTGGGCTGGGTGTGTTTGTGTATAGAGAAGGGGTTTGGGCCTGGGTAATTTTGGCCCAGGTCCGATTTTACTCCCCTTCTTAGCTAATTTAAGCTAATTAATTTGGATTAAATCAAAACTCAACAAAAACGTAGTAATTAATCCTAACTTAGTCTTTGTATAACTATAAATTAATTAAGAGTAATATCATTTAATTTAATACTCATATCATTTAAGGAATAAATTTCACAATTTTGTTAGAAAAAATGAATAAATTAATCATTAAATCTACATTGTGTCAAATAATCAACATTTTTGTTGTTATTGATTTCAATCAATTACAAGTAATATATTAATTAGCTCTAACTCTAGTTTAAATTTTAATTAATGAGTAAATTAAAAGTTGAAATTGTCTAGTAAACAAATGTAATTGTTTGAAGAATAATTTTTCGTAATTTTCCAATAAAAATGATTGAAGTTATGCACCGAATCATGCAACTTTAAATTATTTACGAATTTAAAAAGACAAATTATGATTTATGTAATGCAAATAATTCGCACGCAGACATTGAAATTCAACAAAGGTTTATAACACTAATTAATTTATTTAATTTTGTAGGAATATATAGTAGGTTAAAAAATTGCATGCTCACAGCTGCCCCTCTTTGCTTGAAAACGCGAAGAGTTTTCGGGAAAAGACAAAGTGAGCAGTTATGAACAACTTTTACCCGTTCAAATACTCCATGTGAAGCGTTTTTGAAAAGTTCGACCGAACCCTGCTTCAAAGGTTGCCTACATATCCTTGGCTATAAAGGAATCAGGTCAGTGTAGTTCTGAAAATTTTGGTAGCTGGGACTATCGGGTAACTATGGTTTCACTGTGGTTGCTGTTGTTACTGCTGTTGATCTCCTTATTACACCCAAGTACAAAATGAAGGGCTAACTAAACCTATCAACTGCTAAACTACAAGATTCCTATCTAGGACTTGGTCTTGAGTCTTGATCTTTTGCTGACTCTGACCTGGATCCTGATGCTTGTTAGTCGCAGGTGCTGGTTTTGTCTTGTTATTCCTCGGATCAAATCAGGATATACTGGACGGATGACTTCAATCTCGTCCTGAATAGTCCACACCTTCCTCGTGTGTGCACTTTTGGATTCAATCTTCTCTTTCCTCTTTTTGTTTTGTTATTTTTTTTTTGGATCGAAACTTCTTCTTTTGGTCGTCTCGAGTTCCAATGTAATCTGCGCAAAATCAAAAACAAACGAACAAAATTTCCTGCCCCAGTTTTCACCAGGAAAACTTCGCGAGTTATTGTAATAAAATCTATGCTACTTTATTATTGAAAGCAATAAAAATCCGGGAATTGTGTACCCGGAGTGAATGCAGGCTAGGGGTGGATACTCTGTGCCTAAAAGGTGAAATCAACTATGGAATGGAGGCCCTATGTTGGAAAAGATCGACAGGTTATGCTGTCATCAAGAAAAGATCACCAGGTTATGCCGGTGTCTGGGGAAGGATCAACAGGTTATGTTGTTGTCAAAAAAGAGATCACCAGGTTATGCTGGTGTCTGGGGGAAGATCAACGGGTTATGTCGTGGTCAAGAAAGATATCACCAGGTTATGATGGTGTCTGGAAAGGTCAACAGGTTATGGTGTTGCCGAGAAAAAGGAAATCACTAGGTTATGCCAGTTTTAGGAAATGATCAACAGGTTATGCTATTGTCAGAAAAAGATCACCAGGTTATGCCGGTGTCTGGGGGGAGGATCAACGGGTTATGCCGTTGTCAAGAGAGAGATCACCAGGTTATGCCGGTGTTTGGAAAGGTCAACAGGTTATGTTATTTCCTGAAAAAGGAGATCATTGGGTTATTCCAATGTCTGCAAATGATCAACGGGTTATGTCGTTGTCAGGAAAATAAGCATCACCAGGTTATGCTGGTGTCTGGAAAGGTCAACAGGTTATGCTATTGCCTGGGGAAAAGAGATCACTGGGTTATGCCAATGCCTGGAGAAGAAACGATCACCGGGTTATGCTGGTGTCTGGAAAGGTCAACAGGTCATGCTGTCACCTGAAAATGAGATCACTGGGTTATGCCAGTGTCTCGAAATGATCAACAGGTTATGTTGTTGTCAAGAAGATCGCCAGGTTATGCTGGTGTCTGGAAAGGTCAACAGGTTATGTTGTTGCTTGGGGAAAAGGGATCACTGGGGTTATGCCAGTGTCTGGAGAAGAAAAGATCACCAGGTTATGCTGGTGTCTGGAAAGGTCAACAAGTTATGTTGTTGTCGAGAAAAAGGAAATCACTGGCTATGCCAGTGTCAGGAAATGATCAACAGGTTATGCTGTTGTCAGAAAAATATCACCAGGTTATGCCGGTGTCTGGGGGGAGTATCAATGGGTTATGTCGTTGTCAAGAAAGAGATCACCAGGTTATGCCGGTGTCTGGAAATGTCAACAGGTTATGTTGTTGCCTAAAAAAGGAGATCATTGGGTTATGCCAGTGTCTGGAAATGATCAACGGGTTATGCGGTTGTCAGGAAAAGAAAAGATCACCAGGTTATGCTGGTGTCTGGAAAGGTCAAAAGGTTATGCTATTGCCTGGGGAAAAGAGATCACTGGGTTATGCCAGTATCTGGAGAAGAAATGATCACCGGGTTATGCTGGTTTCTGGAAAGGTCAACAGGTCATGATGTCGCCTGAAAATGAGATCACTGGGTTATGCCAGTGTCTGGAAATGATCAACATGTTATGCTGTTGTCAGGAAGATCGCCAGGTTATGCTGGTGTCTGGAAAGGTCAACAGGTTATGTTGTTGCTTGGGGAAAAGAGAACACTGGGGTTATGCCAGTGTCTGGAGAAGAAAAGATCACCAGGTTATGCTGGTGTCTGGAAAGGTCAAAAGGTCATGTTGTTGCTTGAAAAAGAGATCACTGGGTTATGTCAGTTCCTGAAGACGATCAACAGGTTATGTTGTTGTCAGGAAGATCACCAGGTTATGCCGGTGTCTGGGGGGGAGGATCAATAGGTTATGTCGTTGTCAAGAAAGAGATCACCAGGTTATGCCGGTGTCTGGAAATGTCAACAGGTTATGTTGTTGCCTGAAAAAGGAGATCATTGGGTTATGCCAGTGTCTGGAAATGATCAACGGGTTATGTCGTTGTCAGGAAAAGAAAAGATCACCAGGTTATGCTGGTGTCTGGAAAGGTCAAAAGGTTATGCTATTGCCTGGGGAAAAGAGATCACTGGGTTATGCCAGTGTTTGGAGAAGAAACGATCACCGGGTTATGCTGGTGTCTGGAAAGGTCAACAGGTCATGTTGTCGCCTGAAAATAAGATCACTGGGTTATGCCAGTGTTTGGAAATGATCAACATGTTATGCTGTTGTCAGGAAGATCGCCAGGTTATGCTGGTGTCTGGAAAAGTCAACAGGTTATGTTGTTGCTTGGGGAAAAGAGATCACTGGGGTTATGCCAGTGTCTGGAGAAGAAAAGATCACCAGGTTATGCTGGTGTCTGGAAAAGTCAACAGGTTATGTTGTTGCCTGGGGAAAAGGGAGTGATCAACAGGTTATGTTGTTTTCAGAAAAAGAAGAGATCACCAGGCTATGCTAGTTTTGGAAAGGTCAACAGGTCATGTTGTAGCCTGAAAAAGAGATCACTGGGTTATGCCAGTGCCTGAAGACGATCAACAGGTTGTGCTGTTGTCAGGAAGATCACCAGGTTATGCCGGTGTCTGGAGAGGTCAACAAGTTATGCTGTTGCGTGGGGAAAAGAGATCATTGGGGTTATGCCAGTGTCTGGAGAAGAAATGATCACCGGGTTATGCTGGTGTCTGGAAAGGTCAACAGGTCATGCTGTCGCCTGAAAAAGCGATCACTGGGTTATGCCAGTGTCTGGAAATGATCAACAGGTTATGTTGTTGTCAGGAAGATCGCCAGGTTATGCTGGTGTCTGGAAAGGTCAACAGGTTATGCTGTTGTCAGAAAAAGAAGAGATCATCAGGTTATGCCGGTGTCTTCTTGGGTGCGGGACCCTATGTTGGCATCAACTGAGGACTGGGATATCCTTGGTTGGAAAATGTTTGGCTATGGGTTGAGGACCCTATGCTACTTTAGGGTTGCATCATATTCAACTTCATTTCTTCTTTTTTATATATATGCGGGAAAAGATTTTTGGAGGAAACTTCCCTTTCTTTGGAGTCAATGCTGCAGAGCTCCTTCTAGCTCTTGCGCAATTCCTTTTTATTGCACCTGCTTTTTGTACGGTTGCTTTTGCACATGTTTCCTATTTTCAAACAAATAACAATTTGTTAGTTTGAAACGGTGGTTGGTTTTACGGCCTTGATTTTCAACTGCTTGATCTTAGTTCTTTTGATGAAGATCTCAACCACTTGCTTGCTGGGGATTGGGTTTCATCTCTAATCCCGGGGGCCTTGGCTTTCCAAATTTCACCATGGCGATCGGTCACATGGGACCCAACATTTTATTTTGCCTTTGTAGGCTTTTCACTTGCTTTTTCTTTTGGATTTCCAGAGTATTGGGGAGGAGTTTTGGCCCCTCAAATTCTGTTGCGACGGTTAGTCGCGTGGGACTTAACCTTTCCAACTTTATTTCGCCTTTATTGGCTTTTCATTCCTGACTTTTCTTCCAACTGTAACTTTAGGTCATTTGGAATATTTCAGCTTTTCAGACCCTGCCAAGATGGTTAGCCACGCTGGGCTCAACCTTTCAACTTCAATCGCCCTTATAGGCACTTCAATTTGATTTCCTCCTTTCAAGGTTTTGAGTTTGAATCATCGGACATCGTGGCCAGTCGGGATCGACTCGATGCCCCTGACGAGGTTGGGTGCCTTTTGCATATTGACCCGTGTCAAATAAGAGCCCTGTAAATCAGTCTTGCCATATTTTCGGGACAGAGTTAGACCGAAAGGGATTCAAAAAGAAAAATAAACAACAGAATGGACAACTAATTTAAACAAAAGGTGTCCCTTTCGGGGAAAGGGAAGAAGGAATTATCTGGAGTGCATGCGAGTTTCAATGAACATGACATGCCCTTTGGACTGGATGCCCGATCCCTATAAACCGTCCGACTCTAAGAAATTCATCACAACTATCACCTCGAGATTGAGAAACCTTGCCCCGGACTGTGTCCATATCAGTGATCCATTATCCTTTTCGATTGGTGGCGCCCTTTGCGGGTTTTCACCGACTAACCTCTCTCATTTCTCTTCTTACCATCACCTTGTAGTGCTCTTTGCGAGTTTTCACTAACAAGACTCTCTCTTTTTTAATTTCTCTGCTTACCGTCGCCTCACGGTGCCCGTGTGGGTTTTCACCAATAAAACTCTCTCATTTTCTTGCACCAGATTCAACATTGTATCCTCTAACTATAAGAATGTTTACCAATTGATCGGAAGGACTTGAACATGGTTTTGGTGCAAAGAATTTGTATTGAATTACAACTTTGGAACCCCTCCGACGACACATTGCCGAATCTTAACACTTGCCCCAGCTTATACTCTTGGGGAAATGTGGATCTTTATTTTGGTGTGACTGAACCCTAGGGAGAGGCTGCCTACGTATCCTTTCGGAATCAAGCCGAACGTAGTTCAGGAAACTTTTGTTGTTGTTTTTTTGTTTTTTTTTTTTTTTATTTGATGATTTTTTTTTTCATTTCATTATTTTTTATTCCTTTTTTTTTCCAACATCTCTTTTTTCCAATAATACGTTCGGGTTCCAAAGAGGGTAATCAAAGAAGAGTAACCGGCTCAAAGGGTTTGCAAAAGGGTTAATATCGGTTTGGGTAGCGAGAATGAAAGCCTTCGTCATCCCAACCAGAGAACATTTGAAAATATATAGAGGATCAAACATAGTACCTTTTGACGGCATCTGAATTGACAGCCGTTTCGGGGTCATTTCCTTTGATGTCCCCCCAGGTATAACGCTCATTTTGGTAGAAATTTCCTTATGATGTATGAACCTTTCCAGTTTAGGGCAAATTTTCCTTTCGCTTCTTCGTGGTGTGGGAGGATACATCTTAAAACGAGTTGCCCTACTTCGAAGTTCCTAGGTCGCACTTTCTTGTTGTAAGCGCGGGCCATTCTTTGTTGGTATAATTGTCCGTGGCACACTGCGGCCATTCTTTTCTCATCAATCAGAATTAATTGTTCCAGTCGGGTCTTGACCCACTCATTATCTTCAATTTCTTCTTTGACAATAATCCGAAGGGAAGGAATTTCGACTTCAGCGGGTATTATGGCTTCAGTGCCATAAACAATTAGGTAAGGGGTAGCTCCAACCGATGTACGCACGGTCGTGCGATATCCGAACAATGCAAAAGGAAACTTTTCATGCCATTGCCTGGATGTTTGAATCATTTTCCTGAGAATTTTCTTGATGTTTTTGTTTGCTGCTTCAACGGCGCCATTTGCTTTGGGCCGATAAGGGGTCGAGTTGCGGTGTGTTATCTGGAACTGTTCACATACCTCTTCATCAAGTTACTATTTAGATTCGCGGCATTGTCGGTAATGATAGTTTTTGGGATACCAAAATGACAGATGATATTAGCATGCACGAAATCCACCACCACTTTCTTAGTGACAGCTTTGAATGTCACGGCCTCGACCCATTTTGTGAAATAGTCGATAGCAACAAAAATGAATATGTGCCCGTTTGAGGCCCTTGGCTTGATTGGCCCAATGACATCCATTCCCCAATCAACAAATGGCCAGGGTGCCGACATAGGATGCAG
>ML376277.1:81862-116652 GCA_005239525.1 Nicotiana knightiana | reverse complement strand
ATTCCTATATTACTTGTCGACCACGTACACTTGCGTGTGCACTGGGAAATCAACCAACAGTATCCTAGTCTGAAAAGAGCAAGGTACGCAATTTTTCGTTTATTATGTTAGTCGGACTTTAGGCGAGGCTGAAACCCGGTACCCACACTTAGAAAAATTGGCACTTGCTCTAATAAGTGCCTCTAGGAAATTAAAACCGTATTTTCAATGTCACCCAATATGTGTGATAACCACTTACCCTCTTCGTAATGTTTTACATAAGCCCGAGCTATCAGGCCGATTGGCCAAATGGGCCGTCGAACTCAGTGGTATGATATCGAGTATCTACCCCGAACAACCATCAAGTCTCAAATTATAGCAGACTTCGTGGCCGACTTCACGCCAGACCTCGTACCCGAAGTCGAAAAAGAACTTTTGATAAAGTCGAGTACATCATTGGGGGTGTGGACCCTTTTTACAGATGGAGCTTCAAATGTGAAAAGGTCCGGGCTAGGCATCGTTTTGAATCCGCCCACGGGCAATACAATTAGGCAATCTACCAAAACTTCTAAGTTGACTAACAATGAGGCCGGGAACGAGGCCATGATTGCAGGACTCGACTAGCTAAAAGCTTGAGAGCGGAAGTCATCGAGGCCAAATGCGATTCCTTACTAGTGGTAAACCAAGTCAACAGAGCCTTCGAGGTTCGAGAGGACCGAATGCAAAGGTGTTTGGAAAATGCAGGTAACATTACATCGTTTTAAAGAATGGACTTTGCATCATGTACCTCGAGAGCAAAACAACGAGGCCGATGCCCTCGCTAATCTGGGATCATCAGTCGAAGATGACGAAATCAGCTTGAGGACTGTCTTACAACTCTCAAAGTCATTGATCGAAGAAGGCCATGTAGAAATAAACTCCACTAGCCTAACTTGGGATTGGAGGAACAAATATATTGAGTATTGGAAAAACGGATTGCTCCCATCGGACCCTAAAGAATCAAGGACTCTACAAACAAAAGCTGATCGATTCCCATTGGCTGAAAATGGAACATTATACAGAAGGATGATCGATGTACTGTTGGCAGTATGCTTGGGACCAGGGGACACCGATTATGTCCTACGAGAAGTTCACGAGGGTACTTGCGGGAACCATTCTGGTGCCGAATCACTAGTTCACAAAGTCATCAGAGCGGGATACTATTGGGCCAATGTGGAGAAAAAGACCAAAGAATTCGTTCGAAAATGCAATAAGTGCCGAAGGTACGCATCGATTATCCACCAACCCGGAGAACAACTTCACTCAGTCTTATCCCCATGGCCATTCATTAAAATGGGGAATGAACATCGTCGACCCTCTGCCATCGACCCCACATAAAGTTAAATTCATTTTATTTATGATTGACTATTTCTCTAAGTGGGTTGAAGCACAGGCCTTCGAAAAATTCAGAGAAAAAGAAGTCATAGACTTCATCTGGGATCACATCATATGTCGATTCGGGATACCTGTCGAGATCGTATGCGACAATGGAAAACAATTTATCGACAGTAGAGTAACAAAGTTTCTCGAAGATCATAAAATAAAAAGGATCTTATCGACACCGTATCACTCTAGCAGAAACGGACAGGCTGAGGCGACAAACAAGACCATCATTCAGAATCTGAAGAAAAAATTGAACGACGCCAAAGGAAAATAGAGAGAAATTCTACCCGAAGTCCTTTGGGCATATCGAACAACGTCAAAATTCAGTACGGGGGAAACACCATTCACCTTAGTATATGGCGCCGAAGCTCTGATCCCCATCGAAGTCGGGGAACCCAACGCCAGATTTCAATACGCAACGGAAGATTCAAATCACGAGGCTATGAATACCAGCCTCAAACTACTAGATGAAAAACGGGAAGCCGCCCCCGTTCGAATGGCTGCACAAAAATAACGCATCGAAAGTACTATAATCGAAGGACCAAACTTCGTCACTTCAGAATCGGGGAATTAGTTCTAAGAAAAGTCACCCTCAATAATCGAGAACCTAACGAAGGAAAACTCGGCCTAAATTGGGAAGGGCCATATCAAGTCCTCGATATCCTTGGAAAGGGATCCTACGAGCTTGACACGATAAACGGCGAATAACTACCAAATAATTGGAACATCTCATTCCTCTAGAGATATTACTATTAAGGAATGACCTTCTCTTTTTTCATTTACATTTTACACTAACTTGTTTTCAGGTGTTCGAGCAAAGACATCGAAGTTCTCTTCAAATAGGTAAGATATCAGATCTTAAAGCACGTGTTGCGTTCTTTTTCCCTTCGACTGGTTTTTATCCCAAATGGGTTTTTCCGGAAAGGTTTTTAACGAGGAAACCATTGTTCGTGCTAACTTAGAATATTCGAGGTTTCTTTACAATCAACCTCGTATACTGGGGGGCATCACCCTTGGATGTTATGTTTTAAGGAAAAATACTTCATGTCAACAGGGTCTCGATAGGAAAATTTTGTAACGGGCCAAATGGTCGAATCCATGTTCGTATAGATTACTCGAGCCCTAGTGCAAAACATGTACGCATGTATGAACTATTGAAAGAAGTACTTTTCCTTACTAGATGTATTGTGCCTTAATGAAATTTCTACCTTACAAGTTCCATACTTATGATTTCTTGTGAAAACTGGCTCGAGGGCCAAGTACAACTACACTTCGAATAATCAACCCCATACTCGAGGACTGCCGTAAAAAAATTGGCATGTTCGAACTGTTAAATTTCGAGACCATAAGACCTCAAAGAGGCAACCCTCGATTTTATAGGCCAAGGCCACCACACTCGGGGACTAACTGTCACGACCCATTTCTGGAGTCGTGATGGCGCCTGTCGTGGAACCAGGCAAGCCACCCATTTTATCCGACTAAATACAGTTCCCAATGTAATGCCTTTTTTAACAAGTCTGAAATCAATAATAATAATAAATCCAATATTTTTGGGAAACCAGTTTATGAAATTCAAAAGACCAAATCCTACTAACCCCGGATCCAGTGTCACACAGTCATGAGCTGCTAGTACTTAATACAACCAAAAGAAATGACTAACATAGTATGAAAAATAAATACGACAGGTAGAAAGGAAAGAGAAGACGAGATCACGGTCGCCATCTGCTACCTCGTCAACTCTGATGAACTGCTGCTACTCACTGACCGGAGCTGAATTCCACTGTACCTGGATCTGGATACAAGGTGCAGGGGTTAACGTGAGTACACAAAATCAGTAGTAACGAAACCAAACTACGGGCTGAGAGGTAGTGACGAACTAAAACTCCGATAATTCAACAACAGTATATGACTTGGACATGACAGTAATATATCAGAAAATAAACACGATGCATCAATATATGTCTGTAACTCTGCATACTAGCATGAATTCATATAGAATCAAGAATGATGTGTACTCATTAGGTGGTCCACTCAGTACTAGAATACGGCCTTCAGGCCCAGGGAAGTCCATCCCGGATATTACATAAACACAAGTGACACAGTCAACAAGTACTGAGGAAAAAGGTCGATCCAGCCCCCACGGAGAAAATACATCTCCGGAACATAATAACCACGGAGAAAATCCATCTCTGGAACATAATAACCACGGAGAAAATCCATCTCCGGAACATAATGCTCGGACAAATCCTTGTCCAGGGAAATCCATCCCTCAATATCTGTGCGCTCACTGGGGGTGTATAGACTCCGGAGGGGCTCCTTTCAGCCCAAGCGCTATATCAAGCCAACGAAGGCATGATTCCAGGATCACTGCGGTGTGCAGTCCAACCTCATAACTGTCTCAAAACCAGGCTCCAAGCCTCACCCACTCAGTACCTTCCAGTCTCACTTACAATGCTCTAACATATGAAAATCAGCTCAAACCAATGATAATATAGAATAAACTAGAAACTTACGAGACTGAGGCATGAAACATATACTATAACAAGACTGAGTATATGAAAGCAATAATCACAGATAGAGACAACAATAATCGACCATTCCGGTCTAAACACATCGGCATGAAGCCTTAACGTTTATACTTAGCATGATTTCTATTTCGTTCAAGGTAAATACCACCTTCACAGTACAAATATCAACCTGAGATAACCATTAGACAGTGACATGGGATGAGCCAGGCTACAAATATTCGGTAAACGACTGCATGCCCGTCACTTGGCAAGTGCGTCACCTTAATGAACATCGATTATCAAATAGTTTGGGGTTTCGAACCCTCAGAACCAAGTTTGGAAACGTTACTTACCTCAAAACCGGCTAAAATACTATCCCGCAGTGTCTTTGCCTCTAAATCCGGCCTCTGAGTGCTCCAAATCTACCAAGTTCAGATTTTTATCATCAATTTATGCTTAAGGAATAAATTCTAATCGAAAAATATCCAAGTTAGTCCAAATCCGAATTTGGTCAAAACCCGACCCCCGGGCCCATGTTTCGAAACTCAGAAATTTTTATACCAAGCTGTTCTTCTTCATCCCACGAGTCCGTAAATATAAAGAACACTAAAATCGGAGTTCGTTTGACCCCTCAAATCAATCCCTAAAGGTCTCAAAATCTCAAGCCCTAAACCCACCTTTTTCTACTGATTTTTGTGAATTTAACACTGGTATTATGCTCTATAATCATCCATAAATGAGTTTTAAGGTCCAAAACACTTAACTCTATGAAGAACAATGATTTCCCTCTTCAAAATTGCTCCCAGAGCTCTCTGTCCGTACAAAAATGGTGTAAAAAAAGTTTAAGTCGCGGAGGGTTTAATTATATGCTGCCCAGTGATTTCTTCACTGCGATCGCGGCAAAAGCCACGCAATCGCGGTTCACAGAAGCTCAACCTCACGCGATCGCAACCAAATGCACGCGATCGCGAAGACCAATTGACCTCATCCCCTACGCGCCTGTCATGACCCTACGCGATCGCGACCTAGCCCACGCGATCGCACTTCACCTTCTTCCAAACCTACGCGATCACAACCTGATTCACGCGATCGCGATGCACAATTTTGCCTGGCCCTCAGAGTTTTCTATGCGATCGCAACCCTTGCCATGCGATCGCGATTCACAGATCCCTGCTGCACAAAAACCAGAAAACCAGCAATTCGCTAAGTCCAAAAGTGCCCGTTAACCAACTGAAATCCATCCCGAGCCCCTCGGGATCCCAACCAAAGTTACCAACACATCATAATTGATTATTCAAACTTAGTTTCACTCTCAAAACACCAAAACTAACATCAAAATACCAGATTTACATCGGATCAAGCTTAAGAACTTTAAAATTTCTAAAATCCACCAATGATGCCGAAACTATCCAAAACAACTCCGATTGACCTGAAATTTTGCAGATGCATCCAAAATGAAATTACGAACCTGTTCCAACTTTTGGAATTCCATTTCAACTCTGATAGCCTATTTTCCACTGCCGACCGGAAATCACCAAAAACTAACTTTCGCCAATTCAAGCCTAATTCTACACCGGACATCACAAAAATATTCCGAGCACACTCCTAAGTCCCAAATCACCTAACGAAGCTATCAGAGCCATAAAATACGCATTTCGAGGTCATTTCCCAATCCATTATAAGGATATTTTTAAAGGCTACATGACTGAACTCTCCCCCACAACCACTCAATTTCCAGCCTATCGACTCTAACACATCAATAACAGCAATTAAAAAATGTAGGTTCTACGTAACGACGGACCGGGTCGTTACACTAACATTTTGAACAAGTTCAAAGTGTTATTGGGAAAATAAGCCTGAGAGGCATACCCAAAGGCTACGACCAAACTAACGCGGTTCGGAGACGTCTGAATTCCACAATGAAAATAGGCCTCCGAATTCTTTTGAAAACCGGTTAAAAAAGGCTACCCTTCGCAAAATAATCAAAGGGCTTCGATAATATCAGCCCTCGAAAAGCCTTAAGAAGTATTGAACTGTTTAAATATAAATTTGTGCTAAGGCATAAAAAGAAAAGGGCTTCGATTAGTATTAAACCCTCAAAAAACCCAATGGGTAAACAATTCATGCTAAGGCATAACAAAATTTCTATATGTATCTCTAAGACGAAAAGGGGAAAAACCTTTCTTCTGAGGCCATATCTACCAGATTCAAAGAGCCTAGAGGCCATTACATTTTTGAGTTTGAGAATCTATTCTCACTCAATTCAAACCTAAGGGTTTTACCACTTCGAGTTCGAGTAAGAACTCACTGGACTACTGTTCGAGAATCCATTCTCATTCAATTCAAACCTAAGGGTTCTATTACTTCGAGTTCGAGCAAGAACTCACTCGACCATAAGGCATAAAGTATATGAAAATTTTACAAGGCACAAAGCAGATTTGAAGTTATCACAAGACAAAAATTTGAGACAAAATTAAAAAAAAAAACATTCTTATATATATATCAATAGAGGTGTTTACAAAGTACTGATCGGGTCCTACATAAAAAGAAAATAAAACAAAAGTACAAGTGCCCTAACTATGTTGGGGGGACTCCCTACTGGGGGGAAGCTTCTTCTTCAGGGTCCTCATCATTATCGGACCCGCTCTTTCCGCTTTCATCATCGGAAGAGGCCAGTAGCTTGGCATCGGCTTCATGCACCTTTGCCTGTGTTATCTCCTCAGAGATGTCAAAACCTCGGGCGTGGATCTCCTCGAGGGTCTCTCTCCGGGATTGGAATTTGGAAAGCTTGGCAGTCCATTGCGCTCGATCTACAGCCTCCCTCAGTTGTACTTGAGCAGCCTCGGCATCAGCCAGATATATGGCCACCGACTTATCGGCCGCAACCTTTGCTTTTTTGGCCTCAACTTGGGCCTTTGCAAGCTCATCCTCGAGCACCTCGATCCTCCTGGCCTGAACCGAGCACTTCTTCCTAGCATTCTGAAGTTGGACTTTGACCGATGACAACATAACCAAGGCAGTCTCTTTCTCCGCAGCAAGGCGGTACATGCCTTTCATCCACTTACAACAGTCAACTTTTACTTGATCGACCTCCTTCCGAAATAGCTCGATCCTTTCAATCTTTTGCTGCAATTGTGACATTGAAATATTAGCTTCCACCCTTGAATCGAGCCCGTATTTTTTTCAAGAGAATTGTTACCTGCTCGTTCAACTCGGTTTCCTCCTTACGGGCTATGGCCAGATCAGCTCGGAGGTCTTTGATCTCCTCATCCTTCTGCCCATAGAGAAGCTTGAGAGCATTCCTCTCCTCTGAAAGCCTTTGGAGATCGGCCTCGTATTGTCTTAAGTCGACCCGAGTCTAAGAGAAAGCCTGTATGAGAAAAGATAGGAGTTAGACAGAGAAAAGGAAAAATGAAAGAAGACTACATTGACAAAATTAATACTTACTCGGCTCAGAAGACGTTGGGCCTCTTCGAAGAGGTTATTTGCATCGTTGAGATCGGAGGTATCATCGACCCCGGTAAAGCAATCTCGAAAAAGATCATACACCCCGGGGACTCCGCCTATTTAAGGAGTCTTCATGGCATGTGCATCCCTTATGACCTCTTCGGAAAAAGGCGGGCAGAGATGGTGTGTGACCTGCTATCACTGCCCCTAGAGAATCACTCAGGGTGCTCTGTTCAACTTTGGGAATCTCGGGACCAGCCCCCTCAGGTACGATTGTCGTTTGACGAGAGGCATCTTAGACCTCAGATGATTCGAGGACTTTGCCCGAACTTTTCTTCAAAAATACTTCATCACGAGGCAGGGCCTCGTCAACCACCACCGATTTAGTGGCCTTGGTGGTCTCGACAATCTTCCTCACTCGGGTCACCAGCACCGAGTCACTGCCTTCATTTTCATCTTCTTCTTCTTCCCTTAACCTTTGGACTGACTCCATAGTTAGAGGGATAAATTTCCCCTTGGGTTTCCAAGCTGCTACCTTTTTGGGTTTAGGGTCCTCGGATGTCGAGGCCCTCTTTCTCTTATTATCCTTCCCCGGCTCCCGAGCCGGGGCCATAACTTCTTCCTCACTAATCGGAGGCCTTAAAACTATATCTTGTTCAGGCCTGCACAAGAAAGGACTAAGCAAGTAAAAAGAAGTTCATTCAGTGCGTCAGGTATGAGAAAAGAGAAACTTACCATGGTTCTTTACCTCCCATCGACTTTTTTCCCAAATCACGCCAACAACGCTCGACATGGGAAGAAGTTGATGCCAGCTTTCGGACGTCCTCGAGGTCAGGGATTGCTCGAGGCACCCAAGCATCCGCTGCATGTTGAAAAAAGGTCTTAATTAAAGCAGAAAATAAAACATGGAAACCAACGAGTAGAGTACTACTTACGTTTCTGGTTTTATTTCTTAGGAAACGGCATTTTTTCCTTTAGAATGAGATCACAAGTCCTCACCCGAACGAACCTACCCATCCACCCCCGGTCCTTGCCCTCATCAATGCTCGATAACAACGCCTTGGTCGCTCGACGTTGCAATTTGATCAACCCTCGAAAGATTCGAGGGCTGTATAACCTAATGAGGTGATCAAGGGTGAAGGCAACCCCTCATCTTTGTTGGTGAAGAACCGGAGCATGATGATTATACGCCAAAAAGATGGGTGAATTTGGCCTAGAGTCGCCTGATATTGACGGCATAATTCAATAATGACTGGATCGAGGGGGCCCAACGTGAAAGGATAAGCGTAAACACTTAGATACCTTTTCACGTGGGTAGTAATGCTTTCTTCAGGAAAAGGGATCTCTACAACTTTGTCCCCCCAGTTTCAATCCCTTTTGATTTTCTTCAGGTATCCCACAGTTATCGAGCATATATACCTCAATACGTGCTCACATCGACCAGGGACCGATGAAGAATTCTCGGTTTTAAAGTCGGATTTAAGAACGCACGAGCCAGGAATTAACTCCTCAGGGAGTGGTTCCGCTGGTGTTTTATTGCCGGCCGACCGTGAAGAAGAAGAGGAAGCTTTTTCCTTTTGTGGAATAATTTTGGATGTTTTCGCCATTATATGGGTTGAAGAAAGAGCAAAGTAGAAAGTTTTGGTGGTTTGAAACTAGCGGCGATGACCTAAGTAGTAACGAAAGGGAAGAATTTGATAGAGATAAAAGCTTAGAAGAACAGATGAAGATGAAAGTAAAGTGTGATTCAACGAAAAGGAGCCCTATTTATTGATTTACGGTGAAGGTTCGACGGCACTAGTGGCCGACCACCAACTAACGCTCATTAATGATTGGGGGAACTGTACCGACGGGACGTTTCGGTCACTTTCATCGCTTACGTCACGAAGATGACATCATTTTGTATTGAGGTCAGAGAAAAATCGATGGTTCAGTTCATTTCTTATCATTATATTCCAAGAAAAGAGGGGATTATCTGTATACAGTAGAAATCGGGGTTATCCGATATTACTATTTGATCGAGACTAGGACATTGGATCGAAGAGCTGAGGCACTGAACTCGAGATCGAAGTCTCTTTCGAGATCGAGGTCGGTATCAATTGAAGCCAGGGGAGATAGACTTCGAGTAACATCGGAGATAGCTTAGTAACGGAAAGAGAGAGATATTCATGATTGGTCGAGGATCGTGGCATGAATCTCGGAACGGATCAAATCAGAAGCAGCTAATTAGTTATTTATATGATTCCCTTCTGTAATTAGAAGCATACCATAATTAGGATTCCTCTACTATATAAAGAGGAGTTCCAGTCATTTTTGTAATCATCGTTATTCACTGAGAAAACGTTATACAATTCTTTCTTACTTGCTTATTGTTCATCAGGATTATTTTATTTTTATTGTTCTTATATTATTATCACCTCGAGAGTACTCTAATCCGAGGTCGAGGTTCAGTTCGCGACTGGTTTGTTTATTTTACATTTCAATTCTACCATTTACTTTCTCATTTTTCAATTGGTATTGAGTGCACGTATCCTTAAAACTACAATATAAGTTTAATTGTTATCCAAATTTTAGGGTAAACAAGACCTTTGAACTTATCTATTTTTTCCATTTAGATACTCCTTTGAACACTTGAACTCAAGCTCAAGTGTATCTATTAAACACACATGGATGACATGGCACCGTGCGTGTGAAACATCAAACTTGAGTGGGGGCCAGAAAACAAATTTTTCTTCTTCTACATTCTCTCCCTTTCACCTCATCCATCCACGGAGAAACAATAAAAAAAAAGTTATGACTCGCCCACCGTTGACCTACTCAACCAAACTCACGCACCCTCGACCTTCTAATCATCTCTATGCCATGACAACCCCACCCCGACCCCCCCTCCTCTGTCGTCATCTTCATTCAAGTGTAAGATTGGATATGTTGCCATCTCTATTTCATCACATTTTTCCTTTTTTATATTTCTGTCGGAGAATTTAGATCATATGGGTATCGTAACTTAGGAGGAACTGCTTATGAGCGAGGTGTTTGACTTTTATTCTAGTAGGTGCATTTCCTTTATATTTGCCGCAAATATGAAATTGATTCATTAACTTAAATCATTGAGCTTGTCGTCTTTGATTAAGTCAAATCATATGAACTTTCTGACAAAATTGGTAATCTAGAGCAAAAATGAGAAATAACTCCACATCCATCTTGTTAGCAAAATAATTGAGTTCTAGCATCGAGTCAATTTTGAAAGAATTATTTGATTTTATAACAGTGGAATGGTGTTGTAAGTATAACAGTGAAATGATGTTGTAGGAATTTTGGGAAGAAAATAATATTGTAGATGAGAGAGGCTTTCTTTCTCTTTTTCCTTTCTAAAAATCCCACATGTCGCCTAATGATTCGCTTGTTTTGTCATGTCGGAGTGTGTGAAACTCACACATTTAGTTTTTGTAAAAGATTGTGTGTAAGGTGTCTAATTGGTATACTGAAGTTTGAGTTTAGGCGTCCAATATGTCATAGTTTTAGTTCAAGTATTTAAATGAAATTTTTTGATAAGTTTAAGGGGCTGTCGGTGTATGCAATCAATTTTTTATATCATGTGGTCATGATATTCGGGTTGTTTGGTGGGATGTATTAGGGAATATAATAAATTCATTAGCTTTGATGTTATTAATTCCTTTGGTAGTATTTTTTAACCTATATATAACTGATACTTGTATTAGTTATACATCATATTCAGTGTTATTCTTATACATGGCAAATTATGTGATTAGCAATACCATGATTTTTAATACATGAACAAGCATGTGCAAAGGCAGAACTGGTCTTTCAAATTTTTTAATATACCAGACCAAATAGTCAATAAAAAATAATCCTAGTATTACTAATTCCAGTATTAATAATACGTTATGACCCCTTAAAGTTTTGAACATTATGCAAAGGTTTGTTCCGTTTCACTATGACCTTGTAAAATTTCTTTGGGTTCATATCTCTAGTAAGGTACTCTCTTCCATTTGATACTTGTCATGAAAGGCTACTAATATTCTTTGTTTTGTCATATCCCTTCAAAGCTGTCCTCTCACTTAAGTGTGGAGTGCATTTCTTTCACTTACGGTTTTTCTGGAACAAAGTGCTGAAAACTTTTTGAGCTTATGCATTGGATGTCAAAATCATACATTCATGAGATTCAGTTGGCAGTATTGTTAATCAAATGATGTGTCTTTAATTTTCATGGAGAGAAATAGGGGCGGCTCAAATCAGAGAAACTGGATTGCATGGAGGAGTTGTAATTCTCGCAGGCCATGTGGCCAAAGCCGAAAATAGACAAGAAATATGAGATTTCCGCGGACATCAATGATGATTAAGCTGCGAGCGTCAGCAACTGCTTTCTTAAAATGACTGAGATAGTGCAGTAGTTGCTCTTCAACTCAAGCACTGAAAATTAAACCGGAGAATCATCTTGGAGAACATTTGGGTCAAGGATTCCGTATATTGCTCTTTGCCGGGAATAAACGTCCCACAAAAATAATATTTACGATAATAAATACAAAATAACAATATAGTATCGAGATGCGGTGATCAACGAGAATAAAAGAGTGACAAAGACATCAAGACTTTTACGTGAAAAATCTTTTTGAATAAAAGAAAATCACGAACCCAAGAGGAACAAGTGATATCACTTAATGATGGCAAACGAGCAGGTGAAGTGAAATTTGGGCGAGTTAAAAACGGGTTAAATACAAAATAAGTAATATCCCAACCCATCCATATTTATACGGGTAAAAAGTGGGTTGGTACAGGTCAAATCCATATTTAATGCAAGAATTAAGGAAACAAAGAAAGCATTGAACTAGCTAGTATCGGAGACGTTATACACGGTGAAGCTCTTTACGATGCATGAGTACTATTTGTTGCGTTACTCTACTTTCTTTCCACCTTATCATTGGAAATTGAAGTATTTGGTTAAGGGACACCAAATAATAGTGAACATGTGTAGAATTATGTACTAATACTTGGCTATATTAACAATAATAATATACCCAATATAATTTTATAAGTGAAGTTTGAAAGAATAGTGTGTACACAGATATTACTCCTATCTTGTGAAGACAAATATATTGTTTTCGATAAATTCTCGGCTCAATACGATAATGTTAACAGCTAATAAAATATCAAAATCTTGACTGTGTCTTTTCCTTTAACTAATACTTTCATTTAAAATAAGCCACTAGATAAAATAACAAAAGAGGTTATGTAAAAACTCCTACTATTCTATTTGTTAAGAATCTTTCTAGTTGATTGAGATATTTTGATAAATAGTTGGACGTTAACAAAATTAATACTAGTAAATAAGTTTTCGCTCAATATGTTTACTTTTAGATAGTTAGTTGTGATATCTTATACTCTCTGTTATTATTCTTAGTGTTTTAATCTCTCCATTTTGTTCTCTTCCTCGATCTTATAATATTTTACTAAAGTTGGAAAATATTTTAATAGTCGAAGATGAAAGGGGTACTTAGAGAAGTAAAAGTGGTACTATTTGATTACGTATTTCATTTGGAAAAAACGGTTATATAAGTGAAAACTATTAATTCACTTGATAAATTTCTCAAACAAAGTTTTACCAATATCTTAAATATTTCAACATTTATAAATATTGGTAACTAAATTAATATTTTAAAATATTAATAATATTACTATGATGGAGTGTAACGACCCGGCCGATCGTTTCGAGAGTTATAGCCTCGTTTCCCCCATTTCTGCTTCTTTTGTGCTTTACAACTATATTATATTGTATCGGGTTGGTTGGTTCGGGTCCGGAGTGGTTTCAGAGAGAAATTGAGACACTTAGTCTCTTTATTGGAAGCTTAAGTTGGAAAAGTCGACCGCATAACGACTTGTGTGTAAACAACCTCGGATTTAAATTTTGATGGTTCCGTTTGCTCTGTTAGGTAATTTCGGACTCAGGAGCGCGTCCGGAAGGTGATTTGGAGGTCCGTAGTAGAATTAGGCTTGAATTGGCGAAAGTTGGAAACTTGGCGATTTTGGTCGGTAGTGAAAATTTTGATATCGGCGTCGAAATAGATTTTTGGAAGTTGGAGTAGGTTCGTGGTATCATTTTTGACGTGTGTGTAAAATTTGAGATCAATCAGACGTGGTTTGATAGGTTTCGACATCGTTTGCGGAATTTAGAAGTTTAGAAGTTCTTAGGCTTGAATCCCGGTGTAATTTGGTGTTTTTATGTTGTTTTGAGTGATTCGAGGGTTCGACTAAGTTCGTATGGGGTCATATGACCTGTTGGTATGTTTGGTTGAGGTCCCGAGGGCCTCGGGGTGATTCCGGGTGGTTATCAGATTATTTAGAGTTAGAGAAATGCAGCTGAAGCTGCTGCTACTGGTGTTTTCTGCACCTGCGGAGTGGGAACTGCAGGTGTGAGGCCGCAAGAGCGAAGGTAGAGCCGCAGGTGCGATGGAATTCCCGCATCTGCATTGGTCGCAGAAGCGGTTTGAGAGGCGCATGTGCGTAGTTGGATCGCAGGTGCGACTTGGGTCTCGCATCAGCGATGGCCGCAGATGTAGTCAAGTGATCGCAAGAGCGGAGTCAGACTTTTTAAGTTTTGCAGAAGCGGAGCCTGGGTCCGCATATGCGATTTCCCAGGTGCGGGATTAGGACCGTATGTGCGGTTTTTTCTGGGCAGAAAACACCAGCTCGATGTTTGCATTTCATTTTCAATTTTGGACTTGAGAAGCTTGGGAGAGGAGATTTTTTGAGAAAGTTCAAGGAAAACGTTGGGGTAAGTAATTCTAAACCGTATTGCTCTAATTTTCGTGAATCTATGGCTTTGTTCATTACTTAATTAGGGATTTGCGTTGGAAACTTGGGAGTTTAGGGCTTGGGGATTGGAGAGTGAACTTTGGGGTTTTGGAGGGGCAATTGAGGCCAGATTTTGGTAAATTTGGTATTGCTAGACTCGTGAGTGAATGGGCTTCCGGATTTTGTGATTTTTGTCGGATTTCGAGACGTGGGCTCGGGGGCCAGGTTTGAATCCATTTCGAATTTTGGGCTAGATTTCAGTAGTTTTCTTGTAGGATTGATCCTTTTAGCCAATAATCATTATATCGTACTGTTTATGACTAGATTCGAGGAAATTGGAGGCCGGTTCGAGGGGAAGGGCATTCCGAAGTAGGATTTTACGCGGTTGAGGTAAGTAACAATTTTAAATCCGGTCTTGAGGGTATGAAACCTAGTGTTTGGTATGATGTGACCGTTCGGAGGTGGCACACATTCTAGGTGACAGGCGTGTGAGTGTACACCGTGAGAGATTGTGACTTGGTCAGTCCCGTGAGACTGTAAAGTCTAATAGCCTTTTGTGTTTATGTGTATTACTTGTTTGCTAACAATTTGACTGCCTTTCATGTTAGAAATCATGCTTAGGCTACGTACCTGCTTATGGTTGTTATACTCAGTCATAGTAATTCCCGTATATGTTTACCTCAGTCTCTGTTATTTCCCTGCTGATATACTATAGCATTCTTATTTGGGTTGTTCCCCTTTCTTTGTTGAGGGCTGTGAGACTAGAGAGGTTCATGACTGAGTGAGGCTGAGGGCCTGTTATTGAGGTTTGTACCTTAGCACGTGAGTTGTCCGTGCCGATCCTGATATGATATGGTAGCACGTGAGTTGTCCGTGCGGATCTTGATATGATATTATAGCACATGAGTTGTCCGTGCAAATTATAGTGCTTGGGCTGTAGGAGCCCTCCGGAGTCTGTACACCCCCAGTGAGAGCTGGTACCTATTGAGCGTGTGTATTGAGGGATGAGAGCCGAGTGTTGAGCTATTGAGAGCTTTAGTGACAGTACCTGGTGAGGTTGCATCTGTCTCTATTTGTTGCTATATTTAGCTGATTCATGCAACTATTTTAACTTCCGGGAAGTTGTTATATTTGATTTTACTTGAACTTGGTAAATATGCAACTGATTTGACTCATGTTACTGGCATTTACTCATTTCATTTCTATTCTTAGACTTTGAAAATTATCAAAATTAACTGTTCTGTATAGCTTATCACTGCTTCTCAATTCCTTATTTATTTCTGTTACTTGCTGAGTTGGTTGTACTTATACTACACCCTGCACTTCATGTACAGATCCAGGTGCGTTTGAGCATGGAGTTCGTTGAGTTCGAACGTGATCGAGTACCGAAGACTACGAGGTATATGCCGGAGTCCGCAGGACCTTGTTTCTCCTTCTATATCGCTTTTTGTCCAGTATTGATATTTATACACTGGTTGTTGTTATTTAGATGCTCATGAATTGGTGACACCCTGATATTTGGGGCTGGTTCTGATATGGAAAAGTTTTAAACTACCTTTGTAATGAATTACTGAAGTATTTTGGGAAAATCGGCTTGCCTAGTACCATTGATAGGCGCCATCACGACATGTTAGGTTTTGGGTCGTGACAAGTTGGTATCAGAGACTAGGTTACATAGGTCTCACGAGTCTTGAACGGGTTAGTAGAGTCTTGCGGATCGGTGCGGTGACGTCTGTACTTATCTTCGAGAGGCTGCGAAACCCTTAGGAAAACTTCACATTCTTGAATTCTTGTGGGGCGAATCTGTTAATTCTGGTAACTAAACATCCGTTGTTTCATTCTCTCACAGATGGTGAGGACTCGTACTACCAGGCAGGAGGGCCAACCACTAGTACCACTAGCTAGGGCCGCGGTCGGCAGAGGCCACGGTAGAGGCCGTTGTAGGGGCAGAGGTGCATCCCGCACAGTAACTGGGGTAGTACCTGTAGATCCGCTAGTTGCCCCAGATCAGGACCAGGTCCAGTTATGGATGCTCCAGCAGGACCAGCTCAGGCACCACCTGTGCCCATCGTGATTCCTGGCCTTCAGGAGCCCTTAGCTCAGATTCTAAGAGTGTGTACTGGCCTTGCTCAGGCGGTCTCTACTTCGACGGCTGCAACCACTCTCAGGCCGGGGGAGGCACTCAGACTCCCGCCGCCCACACAACTAAGCAGGTTGTACAGGGAATTCAGACACCGGGGGCACCACCAGCCTAACCGGTTGCAGGTGTACAGGACTATGTGGTTCCTGCTATGCCTGAGGATGATCAGCGTAGGTTGGAGAGGTTTGGGAGACCCCAGCCTCTACCTTTCAGTGGTGCAGAGGGAGATGATGCTCATGATTTCCTGGACAAGTGTCATAGGATACTGCGTGCAACAGGTATTTTGGAGACTTGTGGGGTCCAGTTCACTACTTTTCAGTTTTCTAGGGCTGCATTCAGATGGTGGGAGGCTTACGAGAGGCGTAGGCCAATCGGCGTAGCACCCCTTACTTGGTAGTAGTTCTCCGTTGTCTTTCTAGAGAAGTTCGTGCCTCAGTCCCACAGAGAGGAGCTGCATAGACAGTTTGAGAAGCTTCGTTTGGGTGATATGTCTGTGACACAGTATGAGATGCGATTCTCGAAGTTGGTCCGTCATACTATCTGGTTGGTTCCCACAGACAGGGAGAGGATCAGGAGGTTTATAGATGGCCTCACTTTTCAACTGCTGTTGCTTATGACCAGAGAGAGTGTGTTTGGTGCTACCTTTGATGAGGTTGTCGACATTGGTCGGCAGATTGAGATGGTTCGCGGTCAGGAGAGGGTTGAGAGGGAGGCCAAGAGGCCTCGTGGACATGGTGGATTCAATGGTGCTCTTCCTGGGGGTCAGTTCCAGCACGGTAGAGGTCGTCCTTTTACACATGCTCAGACATCTCGCCTATTTCACCGTGGTGCATCATCTAGCCATGGTTCCCACACTCTTCAGCAGGGCCAGTCATCATTCAGTGCACTACCAGTGCAAAGTTCTCACCATACCACGTCAGCTCAGGTATCCACGGGCAGTTCCTCCAGGCATTGGAGCAGCATTTCCATCAGAGGAGGGGTTATTTTGAGTGTGGAGATTTTGGTCATATTATGAGAGATTTCCCTAGGCTATTGAGTGGGGCTCCACAGCGGAGTACTCGGCCGGTGGCACCAGCACCAGTTCCTCCACCACCCAGCCATCCAGCTAAGGGTGGAGCTCAGTCAGCTAGGGGTCGCCCGAGAGGGGGAGGAAAATCAGGGGGTGGCCAGGCCCATTTCTATGCCCTCCCTACCAGACCAGATGCCATTGCTTCAGATGTTGTGACTACACGTATTGTCTCAGTTGGCCACATAGATGCCTCAATATTATTTGACCCTAGTTCCACTTATTTATATGTTTCCTCGTATTTCGCTCATTTTCTAGATATGCCCCGTGAGTCTTTAGTCTCATCTGTTCATGTATCTACTCCTGTGGGTGATACTATTATTGTGGACCACGTATATCGGTCATATGTGGTGACTATTAGGGGTTTGGAGACCCGAATGGATCTTTTGCTGCTCAGTATGGTTGATTTTGATGTGATATTGGGTATGGATTTGTTGTCTCCATGTCATCTTGTTCTTGATTTTCACGCTAAGACTGTGACGTTGGCGATGCCGGGGTTGCCGAAGGTTGAGTGGAGCGGTTCTATAGACTATGTACCTAGTAGAGTGATTTCATACTTGAAGGCTCAGCGTTGGTTGAGAAGGGTTGTCTATCCTATTTGGATTTTGTGAGAGATTTTAGTGCAAAGACTCCTGTCATTGATTCTGTTCTAGTGGTACGTGATTTTTTGGATGTGTTTCCTGCAGACTTTCCGGGCATGCCACCTGACAGGGATATTGATTTTGGTATTGATTTGGTGTCGGGCACTCATCCCATTTCTATTCCACCGTATCATATGGCACCAACTTAGTTGAATGAGCTGAAAGAACAGCTTCAGGAACTCCTTGATAAGGGGTTTATTCGGCCTAATGTGTCACCTTGGGGTGCACCAGTTCTATTTGTGAAGAAGAATGATGGTTCCGTGAGGATGTGCATTGATTACAGGCAGTTGAACAAGGTCACAGTCAAGAACAAGTATCCTTTGCCTCGTATTGATGATCTATTTGACCAACTTCAGGGAGCGAGGATGTTCTCCAAGATTGATTTCAGGTTAGAGTATCACTAGTTGAAGATTCGGGAATCAGATATTCTCAAGACAACTTTCAGGACCCGAAATGGCCATTATGAGTTCTTGGTGATGTCTTTTGGGCTGACCAATGCCCCAACAACGTTTATGCATTTGATGAACAATGTATTTCAGCCTTATTTGGAATCATTCATTATTGTATTCATTGATGACATCCTGGTGTACTCTCGTAGCCAGGAGGAGCATGCTCAGCATCTGAAGATTGTGTTACAGAGATTGAGGGAGGAGAAGCTTTATGCAAAGTTCTCCAAGTGTGAGTTTTGGATCAATTCAGTGGCGTTCTTGGAGCACGTGGTGTCCAATGAGGGTATTCAGGTGGATCCGAAGAAGATAGAGGCGGTGCAGAGTTGGCCTAGACCGTCCTCAGCCAAAAAGATTAGGAGATTTATTGGTTTGGAGGGATATTACCGTTATTTGGTGGAGGGTTTTTCATCTACTGCATCGCCCTTGACCAGATTGACCCAAAAGGGTGCTCTATTCAGGTGGTCGGATGAGTACAAGGAGAGCTTTTTCATCTATTGCATCACCCTTGAACAGATTGACCCAAAAGGGTGCTCCATTCAGGTGGTCGGATGAGTACAAGGAGAGCTTTCAGAAGCGTAAGACTACTTTAACCAAGACTCCAGTTCTGTTCTTACACCGTGTATTGTGATGCCTCGGGGATAGGTATTGGATGTGTTCTGATGCATAAGGGTAGGGTGATTGCTTATGCTTCGCGCCAGTTGAAGACTCATGAGAAGAACTATCATGTCCATGATCTTGAGTTAGAATCTATTGTTCATGCCTTAAAGATTGGCGGCACTATTTGTACGGGGTTCATTGTGAGATCTATACTGATCACCAGAGTTTGCAACATCTGTTCAAGCAGAAGGATCTTAATTTGCGTCAGCGGGGATGGTTGGAGCTTCTTAAGGATTATGATATCACTATTTTGTACCATCCCGGGAAGCCCAATGTGGTGGCTGATACCTTGAGTCGTCGGGCAGAGAGTTTAGAGAGTTTAGCGTATTTTCCAGCGGCAGAGAGACCTTTGGCATTGGATGTTCAGGCCTTAGCTAGCCAGCTTGTCAGATTGGATATTTTGGAGCTGAGTCGGGTATTAGCTTGTGTGGTCTCTAGGTCTTCCCTATATGACCGTATCGGGGAGCATCAGTATGATGAGCCCCATCTGCTTGTTCTTCAGGACAAGGTTTAGCGAGGTGATGCTATAGATATGACTATTGGTGATGATGGCGTGTTGAGGATGCAGGGCAGGATATGTGTGTCCAATGTGGATGGGATTTGGGAGTTGATTCTTGAGGAGGCCCACAACTTGCGGTATTCCATCCATCCGAGTGCCGCGAAGATGTACCAGGATTTGAGATAACACTATTGGTGGAGGCGGATCAGGAAGGATATAGTTTGGTTTGTGGCTCGGTGTCTCAATTTTCAGCAGGTTAAGTATAAGCATCAGAGATCGGGTGGCTTGCTTCAGAGGTTAGAGATCCTAGAGTAGAAGTGGGAGCGGATCACCATGGATTTCGTAGTTGGGCTCCCACAAACTTCGAGGAAGTTCGATGCTATTTGGGTGATTGTGGATCGGCTGACCAAGTCCGCGCACTTCATTCCAGTTTGTATTACTTACTCTTCGGAGCGGTTGGCTGATATTTACATCCGAGAGATTGTTCGCCTTCATGGTGTCTCAGTTTCCATCATTTCAGATTGAGGCATACAGTTTACATTGCAGTTTTGGAGGGTCATGCATCGAGAGTTGGGTACTCAGGTTGAGTTGAGCACAACCTTTGACCCTCAGACGGACGGACAATCCAAGCGCACTATCCAGATATTAGAGGACATGTGACACGCTTGTGTCATTGATTTTGGGAGTTCATGGGACCAGTTTCTGCCGCTCACGGAGTTTGCATATAACAACAAATGTCAGTCGGGCATTCAGATGGCTCCGTACAAGGCTTTATATGGGAGGCAGTGTAGGTCTCCAGTGGGATGGTTCGATCCGGGTGAGGCTAGGATCTTGGGTACGGACTTGGTGCAGGATGCATTAGACAAGGTGAAATTGATTCAAGAGCAGCTTCACATGGCGCAGTTTAGGCAGAAGAGCTATGCGAACAGGAAGCTCCGTGATGTGTCTTTCATGGTCGGGGAGAAGGTTCTGCTGAAGGTATCACCCATGAAGGGTGTTATGAGATGTGGGAAGATGGGAAAGTTGAGCCCCCGGTTCATTGGGACTTTTGAGGTATTTCAGAGGATAGGGGAGGTGGCTTACAAGCTTGCTTGCCACCTAGCTTGTCGAGTGTGCATCTAGTATTTCATGTTTCTATGCTCCGAAATTATATTGGCGATCCGTCCCATGTTTTGAATTTCAACACGGTTCAGTTGGATAGTGATATGACTTATGATGTGGAGCCGGTGGCCATTTTGGAACGGCGGGTTCGGAAGTTGAGGTCAAAGGATATAGCTTCAGTGAAGGTGCAGTGGAGAGGTCAGCCTGTGGAGGAGGCCACTTGGGAGACCGAGTGGGAGATACAGAGCAAATATCCACACCTATTTGAGACTCCGAGTATGTTTCTAGAGCCGTTCGAGGATGAACATTTGTTTAAGAGGGGGAAGATGTAACGAATCGACCGATTGTTTTAAGAATTAGATCCACGTTTATTTCTGCTTCTTTTGTGCTTTACAACTATATTATATCATATCGAGTTGGTTGGTTTGGGTCCGGAGTGGTTTCGGAGAGAAATTGAGACACTTAGTCTCTTTATTGGAAGCTTAAGCTGGAAAAGTCGGCCGGATGTCGACTTGTGTGTAAACGACCTCAGATTTGAATTTTATGGTTCCGTTAGCTTTGTTAGGTGATTTCAGACTTAGGAGTGTTTAACCAAAGAATTAGACCGTTTGACTAAAGCTTATTTTTAAGATGAATACGAGTTACTGATAATCAAGGAAATGAATAATAAACAATATTGCAGAAATATAGAAAAGCGAAGTCAATTATATTCGAGAATCAGATGCCTTTACAAGCTGTATTTACCTCCCTTATATAGGAGATTATTATAACGTACAACTCTTGCTATGGTTGCTCATTAATGAATAATTATGACATTAATGAGGCGTTACAAAGGATAATGGTAATTGGGGTACGGTTACATAACGTTCGAGTAATCAATTGTGGGTCTTTGAATCTGCCCGTAGCTTTGTCTAGATTCATTCTGACCGTGCCNAGATAGTCCCCCCACTTACCATATATTTAACGATTAATATTTGGTAAGTGGATATTCATTTATGGAGGGAATATTTTGCCGCCGCTTTTCCTCGAATCATTGTATCCTTCTCTGCACCATAGGCGTCGTTTGTCACTTCCATTTAATGCTCGTACCACGTGTCCTTTTCAGATTGGTTCTGCATTTACTCGACACCTTTTAGGGCTTTTTGCGGCTATGCCAGTCCCGAAGTGACATCTTCTATTATGACTTTTCATCATTATTTTTCTTTTTCCCTATGTTTGACGGTTGTCCTCAAGTATAAATACCTTTCGTCTTTTCTTTGCTTCAACGAAACACTTTTCTAACTTTGTCTTTTGTAAAGAACTTTCTTCTTGCCTTTGCAAATATGTCTTCTTCAAACCAAACTCAAGGAGTAATTGATATTGAAAATTTAACGCCATCTTCTGCTCCAACTAGGAGTCGGAGGGGTGGTAGACTTAGAAGTCTAGGATCCACTCCTTCGAGGAGCTCCTCTTCTCCTCAGATAGTCCCTTCTTCTTCAACTAGATCTCTGTCTAGAGGTAGAGGCGAACGCNCTAGGGATAGTCAAGTTCTTGTAGACCAATCTTCTTCTCTTGAAAGTGTCGAAAGATATTCAACCCTTATAATTGAGGGTCAGATTTCCCTTGTTCGTAGGGAGTGATTTTGGAGGTCTGACTTTCCTGTCTATATTCCGAATAGTGACGGGATATTCTTTTGTTTATACGTATCCTTTCACTCTAGGGTTTAGACCCCCCATTGACCCAGTTATAATTGAGTTTTGCCATTTTTTCAATATCTGCTTAGGAAAAGTTGGTCCGCTTGTGTGGTGAGTTGTCGCATTTCTTAGGAGTTTGGCTTCTTTATCCTCGGTTCCTTTTACTTTCAACCATCTTATTCATCCCTACTCTCCTACATTATTCCGTGAAGGGGTTTTTACTCTGACTGCTAGAAGCAAAAGAGTGCTAGTAACCCCTGGAGATGATAAGGATAGGGGTTGGTACCTCCAGTATGTTGTTGTACCCACTATGGGTTTAGTGGGTGAAGAAAATATTCCCTTCCCTGAGAAGTGGAATCGCGCACGTAATATGCTTTAGTTCACATTTATTTACTTTTTCTCGTTTTGACTTGAGATGTTTTATTAACACCGTGTCTGTTTCTTCTTCTCTCAGCAATCATGAATACTGTTGAGAATGTCTCTGGTATTCGTGATTCGGTAGAAAAATTGTTGTCCGTTTCTCCTTTAGAAGAGAGATCTTAGAAGTACCTCGCTGGGAGGTATGGTTGGCATATAAAGACCCACGGTAAGTGAAGCTCTTGTTCTTGCTTCTTTCCTTACTCGAGTCTCTCTTTTTTTGTCGTTTAACTTTTTCCCTTTTAATAGGGTTCTCTGCTCATGAGGTGTCTGCTTCATCCATCCCGAAGATGTCTTTGGATCAGGCCCAAGAAATTATTGTTGGTTCATCTTCCTCGAAGAGGAAGATTGGTGAGTCTCGTTCCGTAGAAGAAGAAGAAGAGGATGCTTTAGTGCACAGGCCACGGAGAAGGCGAGTGGTTTTAGATGATGAGATTACAGCCTTAACCTTGCCTTCCGTGTCTATGATTGAGCCCCCTGTCCTTGATGATGTTTCACATTCCCCTATTCATGAGGGTGTTGATCTTGCTCCTGATGATGTCTCTTTGGCTGCTGTCTTTCCTGCTTCTTTAAGAGAGGCTATCTGTTCCTTTGGCTATTTCTGTTTCTTTGCCTGTAACTTCCTCTACTCTTCAACCCTCCATGCCTGCTGCTTTGCCTGTGGCTTCTCCAGCTCCTCAACCTTCCGTGCATGTTGTTGTTCCATCTCTGCCTGCTTCCATGCCTTTCGTTAAGGAAGTAGGGTCTTCCAGAAGAGAGATGTGGCAGGTGGTAATAAAGGTTCCAGTTGAGGAGAATCTTTTCAAGAAAACGGGTGAGCCCGAAGTGGGCTCAAACCTTTGATAGGTCCCTCTGAGAAAGCAAAACTAGCCAGCCACGGTGCTCTTACATGGGCCAATGAGGTCGTGCATACTTCTTTGAAGGTATGATGCAAGTTATCCTCTTTCATTTTCGCATATGAAATTTACCATATCTGACTGGTTTATTTCTTGTAGATTAACCTTACAGGCATGGAGCTTATGAAGAGGATTTCAAATACGGACCAAGAGACGAAAGAGTTGCAAGCCGATGCTGATAATTGGAAAGCACGGTATGATAGCCTAAGGATTGACATGGATGCTTTAGAACAGTAAATGAGTACCTTGAAGCTGCAGATGAGACTCATGGCAGCAGAACTGGCAATAGAAAAGGCTTCTTCCAGTCAGGCTGATAAAGACAAGAGTGTTCTGGAGTCTTCGTTTGCTGAGCGGCTGTCCCGTGCCTCAAAGGAGATTAGAGATTTGAAAAACTTGTTGGGGCAGAAGGAGGAATACTCAGGTGAGCTCGTGCAATCACTCACTCGTACTCAAGAAGATCTTCGTAAGGCTTTAGACAAAGCTCAAACTTTAGAGGAGTCGATTGTAACGTTAAGGGCCGCCCATGAAGCTGCGGAAGCGGAGAAGGACGGATTGAGAGCAGAGCTTCAAGTATGGGAAATTATGAATATTTGGAAGAGGTGGTTGCTGTCGATGTGAGCTGGGCATACATGAATTCTCGCCTTGACACATTGATGGAAATGAGTCGAGAGGGTTTTGATCTTAGTGTTGAAATAGCTAAAACTAAGGAAGCCATGGAGAAGGCTCAACGAGGTCATAACCTCTCTTCACANACCACAATGAATATAAAAATTTTATACGGCTAAGTATAAGTTAATACTTAGTTTTAGCTGTTTTAATATATAAATGTTAGTTCGACTTTTGTTGAGTTTCTGTTTTACTCTTTAAGTCTTTTGCATGCTTCATTTTTCAAGGTTTTAGTTTTGCGTTCGAGTTTTGCATGTGGAATGCGTTAGACTACTCGTACCTTTTTTGTAATAGGCACGGTGTCATATTAAATGTGTGCCTTTTTGTAATAGGCATAGTTTATGGAAGAGGGCCCTTTATAGTTGACATGAAGAAGATGTCTCAACTTCATGATAATTCAATAGAGTGATAGGAATTTTACACATGTTTAAGAATGTTTCTAAGGAAAGTTTTTTGTTTGAACTTCCATGACATTTTACATGTGTTTGGTTATCGTCTAAAACTCATGTTTGCAACTGTTTTTGTTTAATAGATTTGATATACTCTTGTATTTCGTAACTGTTTTTCATAGGTAACAGTTTTTCGATATTAATACAAGGAAATAACTATTTTTTACTAGTAACAGTTTTTATAAAGATTGGGGTTTTTACCCGCAACTGTTTTGGAAACAGTTTTCTAATAAGTACGAGGGAAATGTTTTCTTATTCGTAACTGTTTTGTTAACAGTTTCTTGAACAAATACAAGGATTTAGATCTTTCATCCATAACTGTTTTATTTGAGAATAGTTCTTTGAATGAGTACATTGATGATGATCTTTTACCCCTAACTGTTTTTGTTACAACAACTTTGAATAAGTATAAATATGTACATTTCTTTCTCGTGACTTATATTTTGTCTTTCAACCTGAATATGTTCGAAGGTTTTTGCTTTTTGCATTAGTCTTTGTATTTGGATGGCTCTTTTGATTTCTTTTGATTCTGCTCGTGTCACTTGTCTCGTTGGGTAGATGGGTCTTCAGGATCGAGCTTTTGAATTTCTGATAGTCTTCTTTGCTTCGTCTTAGCCTTCCATACTGTATAGTCCCCCAAGTGTTTGAGCTTTGAAGAATGAAATCTCGAGCACTTGATTATTCCTTCCTTGTGGTCCTTTTCCTGAAAAGGAAAAACATTCCGGACTCGAAGGTATATAGTTTTTTAGATGATGACTGCTTAACCCTTTTAAAACGTCCATCAAAAAGTGTAACCCTAGACCGAGAATTGTATTATTTCCTCGCATCTTTTCAGGTCTAATATCATCATCTGGTAATGGGTTAGCTTTATGCCTATCATCTAAAAAATTTAGTAAAATTTTTAAATATTCAAAATAAAATCGAACGTGTGATACCTGGCAGAGGGTATTCTTTTCTTTTAGAAGTAATACTTCTTTAGATGGATAGCGTTCCAGCTTGTTGGTAGAACTCTGCCGTCCATAGCTTCCAACTCATAAGCGCCTTTCCCAACTATGCCTCGGATTTTGTAAGGTCCTTCCCAGTTTGGATTTAGCTTTTCTGTACCTGCTTCTTTCGTTGATTGAAAGAATTTTTTGAGGATAAAGTCCCCAATCTTGAAGTACCTGAGATGAGNATTTTGTAAGGTCCTTCCCAGTTTGGATTTAGCTTTCCTGCACCTGCTTCTTTCGTTGATTGAAAGACTTTTTTGAGGACGAAGTCCCCAATCTTGAAGTACCTGAGATGAGCTTTACGGTTGTAATAACGCTCTATGATTTGTTTTTGAGCTGCCATCCGTATTAATGCTGCTTCTCTCCGTGGTTCGAGCAGGTCCAGGTTGGTCCTTAATCCGTCGTCGTTTTCACCCTCCATGGTTGTTGAGAACCTTATGCTTGGTTCGCCAATCTCCAGAGGTATTAAGGCTTCTGAGCCATAAACAAGTGCGAATGGAGTTTCTTCCGTGGCTATGTTTGAAGTTATTCTGCATGCCCATAGTACCGCTGGTAACTCATCAGTCCAGTTTCCTTTGGCTTTATCCAGCCGCTTCTTTAGATTGTTGATGATGGCCTTATTTGTTGACTCAGCTTGACCATTAGCCACGGGGTGTTATGGCGTTGAAGTAATCCGCTTGATTTGCCAACTTTCGAAGAATTCTGTGATTTGCGAGCCTATGAATTGTGGGCCATTATCACACACGATTTCCTTTGGTATTCCAAAGCGGCATATTATGTTTCGCCATAAGAAGCTTTTAACTTCCTTTTCTCACACTTGTTTGAACGCTTCTGCCTCTACCCATTTTGTAAAATAGTCGGTTAGCACGAGTAAACCGTACCTGTCATTTAGCTGTGGGAAGAGGTCCCACTATGTCCATACCCCATTTCGTAAAGGGCCATGGGGATATTATTGGATGTAATAATTCCGCTGGTCGATGCATGTTATTGGCAAACCTTTGGCAACTGTCACATTTGGATACGAAGTTCTCGGCTTCTTCTTCCATCTCAGGCCAATAGTATCCAACTCTGATTAGTGTTTTCACTAAGGATCTCGCCCCTGAGTGATTTCCACAGTGTCCTTCGTGGACTTCTTTCATCACAAATTTCGTTTGGTTAGGTCCGAGGCATTTAGCTAGGGGTCCTCCGAACATCTTGCGATAAAGTGAGTTGCGAATAAGGCAGTACCGTGCAGCTTTGCGGCGAAGTGCTTGAGCTGCTTTCCTGTCTTCAGGTACGGTGCCATTCTGCAAAAAAAATTAAGAATTTCGTTTCTCCAGTCTTAGGTTAGGTTGTTGAAAGTTACCTCATTCTTGTCCTAGTCTATTATTGAATGAAATAGTTGAACGACAATTGTATTGTCTTTGTTCGTTACTTCCGTGACTGCTGCGAGGTTAGCTAGTGCATCTGCTTCTGCATTTTCCTCTCTAGGTATTTGCATTACCTTATATGTTTTGAATTGTCTCACGAGCTCTCGTTCTTTTTTGAGATACTGTTGCATTCTAGTCTCTCGAGCGATGTAAGTCCCCTGTATCTGATTTACTACCAGTTGGGTGTCACTATTGATCACAATTTTCTCGATTGAGAGCTCCCGTGCGAGTTCAAGCCCTGCAATAACATCTTCGTACTCTGCTTCATTGTTAGTTATAGGATAACACTTGATAGCTTGCCGTGTCTTTTCACCCGTGGGTGATATCAAGACTATGCCTAAGCCGGCGCCTTTTATATTTGAAGAACCATCGGTGAACAAGGTCCATAGGCCTGGATTAACACCGTTAAAGAGTTGTAACTCTTTTTCTACTTCAGATACAATGCTATTACTAAAGTCAGCAACAAAATCAGCTAGTATTTGAGACTTAATTGCAGTCCTAGGCTGATAGATTATTTCATGCTCACTTAATTCTATGGCCCACTTGGCTAATCTTCCTGACAATTCCTGTTTATGCAGAATATTTCTTAAAGGATATGAAGTCACAACGGTGATTGGGTGGCATTGAAAATATGGTCGTAATTTTCTAGATGCCATTATTAAAGCTAAGGCTAACTTTTCCAGATGTGGATATCTAGTCTCAACATCTAGCAAAGTTTTACTTACATAATAGATAGCTGATTGTTTACCTTTTTCTTCTCTTACCAATACTGCATTCTGAGACAGCCAGGTAGATGTACAATCTCTCCCCTTCTTTTGGTTTTGAAAGCAATGGTGGTTTCGATAGATAAATCTTCAGATTCTTGAGGGCTTGCTGACATTCTTCAGTCAATTCGAACTGATTCTGGTTTTTGAGAACTGAGAAGAATTTAAAACTTTATTCGGAAGATTTAGAAATAAACCTACCCAAAGCTGCTATTCTCCCTGTCAGTCTTTGAATTTCCTTTTTATTTGTTAAAATATCAAGTATTTCCTCTATAGCTTTAATTTGAGCGGGATTTACCTCTATTCCTCTGTTTAATATAAGGAAACCCAAAAATTTACCTGATTGCACTCCAAAAGCGCATTTCTCTGGATTTAACTTCATATTATACCTGCGTAAAATGTCAAAAGAAGTGGAGAGATGCTGGAAATGGTCTTGTGCTTGTGTTGATTTTACCAACATATCATCAATATAGACTTCCATCGTCTTTCCAAGATGTTCTTGGAACATTTTAGTCACTAACCTTTGATAGGTGGCTCCAGCGTTTTTTAAGCCAAAAGGCATAACTTTATAACAGTAAGTCCCCCTGTTTGTAATGAAGGAAGTTTTTTCCTCATCTGAGGGATTCATTTTAATCTGATTATAACCAGAATATGCATCTAAGAAGCTCAATAATTCATGACCTGCTGTGGCATCAATCATTTGATCTATATGTGGCAATGGGAATGAATCTTTGGGGCATGCTTTATTTAAGTCAGTATAATCTACGCATACTCTCCACTTGCCATTCTTTTTAGGTACTACCACGGTGTTTGCTAGCCAGTTAGGGTACGTTACCTCTCGTATCGAACCAATCTTCAAGAGTTTTTGTACCTCTTCGTCAATCATTTGGTTCTAGAATGGTCCTTGCTTTCTTTTCTTCTATTTAGCAGGTACGAAGGAAATATCTTCATTTAGTTTATGAGTCATCACTTCTGGTGGGATGCCTGTCATATCTGAGTGGGACCATGCAAAGCAGTCTGCGTTAGCCTTTAAATAATCAATTAACTTACCTCTTCGAGCGGGGCCTAGCCTTGTGCCTACTATACACTTTCTACTCAGGCTTTTGTTCAGATAATGGAACAGGTTCGAGCTCCTCCGTAGTTGTTTTGATGTGCTCATCTTCCTCCGATTCACGAATGACGTCCGGTCTGAAATCTGCATCTGTGTGGTATAGTACACCTTCCGTGGTAACTTGATTCTCCTTCTCGTAAGTATTTTCTTTCGTACCTGTTTCAACAATAATACCTTCCGCACCTATTTGGGTAGTAATTTCTTCCATGCTTGTTTGGGCTGTGTTACCTTCTTGGGAAATCCCCTTATCTCGTAATTCTTCCACCTCTATTTTCTTGTTGTAGTGTACCACAAAGTTTATATTTCTTAAGGTCTGCTGATCTTCTTTGATTTGTTGAATCCCCCATTTAGAGGGGAATTTAATTACCTGATGCAACGTGGAGGGTATCGCTTTCATGTCGTGGATCCATGGCCTTCCCATGATCATATTATAAGCCATGTCAGTATCGATGACTTGGAACCTAGCACTTTTTATCACCCCCTCAGCATAAGTGCTAAGCTCAATTTCTCTTTTTGTTATAGCTGTAGAGTTATCAAACCCTGATATGGCTCGTGCTTTTGGGATTACTTGATTTCCCAGTAGCATTTCTTCCACGACTCTTAGCAAAATGATATTGACTGAACTGCCTGGATCAATCAACACTCTTTTTACGTTAGTGTCATGAATAAGTAAAGATATTACCAGAGCATCGTTGTGCGGAAGCATTAATCCACTGATATCTGCATCATCGAAGGTTATATCGTCTTCTTCCATATCTTCACGAGCCCGTTTCCCATGTGTAATTGTGAACTTTGTGGTTGTTTTGCAAATCACTCCATTTACTTCTTCACCTCCGTGTATCACGTTGACGGTTCATTTTGGAGAAGGAGGCTTTGGGGGCTCCTATCTGTTCCTCATATATGCCTGTTTACCTTTATCACTAAACAATTCTGTTAAATAGCCCTGTTTCAATAAATTTTCTACTTTACCTTGTAAAAATCTGCAGTCCGTAGTTTTGTGCCCATGATCATTGTGGAATTCACACCAGTGATCTGGGTTCCTTCTACTTGAATTTGACCGCATCTATTTGGGCCACTTAACCTTGTCTCCCATGTTCCTCAATATTGAGACAAGTTCAGTAGTACTTACACTAAAGGTATGATCCCCAATTTGAGTATTACCTCTAGGTCGCTCATCTCGATCTTTTCTGGATCTAGATAAGGAGGAGACTACATCTCTTCCTTGTGATCTATAGTCCGACCTAGTATTTTCGAACCTGGGGCGAATATCGCATCCCAAGGGTCCTAAGTAAGGATCGTACCTATTTTTACATGATCTTCTATCTGATTTTGGACGTCTGGATCTGGAATGATCTTCATCTCTCGAATGAGCAATGATATCTTCTTTTATTCTGAGTTTAGTACTATACCTGTTATATACATCGTTCCATGTTGTAGCGGGGAATTCTCTTAGACGTTCCTTAAGTCGTCTCGTGGAATCTGAGCTTTTATCGTTTAAGTTGCTTGAAAATGCCATGGCTTCCCAATTATCAGACACCCTGGGTAACTGCATTCTTTCTCGTTGAAACCTGTCTACAAAATCACGGAGTAGTTCCGTGTCTCCTTGTTTTATTTTGAATACGTCTTCCATTCTCTTCTCAACTTTTTGTGCACCAGAGTGTGCTTTTATAAACGAATCTGCAAGCTCAGCAAAAGAGTCAATAGAATTTTCAAGGAGAAGAGAATACCAGGTTAGGGTCCCTTTGGTAAGTGTTTCCCCAAATTTTTTGACAAGGAATGATTCAATCTCTTATTTTTTTAAGTTGTTGCCTTTTACCCAAGTAGTGAAAGTGTGAACAACTAATTTTTGACCCCACCCAAATTATATATTATTTTGGTGTAAATATTTTTTTTAGGTCTAATGTTGATATTTTAAATTTTTATCGTACTCTTAATATGTCACATTCTTAGAGTATAAGTTTTACTTCGATTTACAAGAGAAAAGAAAACTTACAAAAAAAAATAATAATAATAAATATTTAGTATCTTTTAATTAGAATTTTAATAAGTAAGCTATAGAATTTTTCTTAGTATCATTTAAGTTACATGAAAATATTTAGTTTTCCTACATTGTAAAAAATGTTGGTTAGTCTTCTTATCTTTATAATTTAATTTATCTTTTAAATAAAATAAAATAAAAGAGGGAAAAATGAAGTTAACGTGAGAAGATAAAGTTTGTTAACAAACTTTTATCTCAAAATTCTTATGTATTTGGTCTCAATTATCCCAATCCCACAATCCCCATTTTTTAGCCTAAAACACCTCACCAACTCTCACGTTTGTCACCCTCACTTCCCACTTCCTCCACTTTTCTTTTCTATCAACACATACATTAACACATTAACTTCCCTCACCCACACATCTATAAATAATACAAAGGCCTTCCAAGTATGGAGGGAGGAGAGATATAAGTTAAATCTAAAAAAAAAAAATTCTGATCTTCTTTTTAACGTGTCCAAGAATTTAGATTGATATAGTGCTAAACCTTTCATGAAATTCGGCCGTGAGCCATTAGCAGTTAGTGGAAACAACTGAAAGTCTAACAATGAAGAAGTGACCTTTGGGATTAAGGCAGACGAGATAGGAACGAAACACGCATAGAACAAAGGGAGGTCATGAGCAGAGGAGAGGGGAACTTAATTATTTCAGTAAAAAAAAAAAACCGATTTTTGCTTCTTCTTTCCGATTTGGATTTTGATTCTCAAATATGGAGTTTGACTGAGATGTAGTTGAGCTGAGTTTGGGTTCAGTTAGGCGAGATCAATCCGTCCGCTGTTCTGCTTCGAGTTCGTCAACTCTGTTTGGTTTCTGCTTGGAAGTCCATGTACATTTCAAAATCTTTCAAGGAAATCTGATTCTTCTATTCTAAGGTCCATTTCACTCTTTTGTTATTATATATGTCCCGTTATTGAATATATTTTCTTAAGCTTTTCTATGTGTTAATGTCATATTTATTATCATGTGATTGATTTTGATGTAAGTTTAGGGATATCTCTGTTTTGAATTGATTCAAAAAGAATAGAGTTTGGCAAAATGGATTGCTAAGATACGTGGGCTTCAGGATTAATTAAGAAAAGATTAGGCTTGGGTTGTATAATACTGCTACTGCTTTCATTTTATTGTGTTCCTATGAGCCAAATGAAATTTCTAGGCCTAACACTTTTAGTGTCCATTTTTATTAAAAGAGGGGCTAACCCGCCGAATAACTTCAAACACTTTTATTTTAGTTGACTCTTCAGCAATTAGATCCCATTATTAGATTAACTTACAACTTGTTAAATAGATGTAAACATAGGGTATAGTAATTCATTTAAATGATGCCAATTTCTAATAAACTTAGTGTATAAAACTTATTCTCTTACTAAATTGCCAACTAATTCAGTCTTACTCTTCTCCCACAAAATTTCATAATATATGGCTCCACAATAAATCTTAAATTAGTTTTAGAGCCATAACTCATACCATTAGATGCATTTGGGCGCGCATTTAATTTACTATCGTGATTATGTACACATTCGAGTGGCATGATTGCGATTCCCAAAAAGAAAATAAAAGTACGCGTTCGCGCGACTTTGGCCAAAACAATCTTGATAAATAACAAGGGCTATTAATTGTGTACACGTACGCGTGACATAATTTTTAGCGCATTAAAGAAAATGAGTACACGTACGCGTGACTCGTCTCAGGATAACTTCTTAAAAGCGGTAAAAGGTGAAATACACATAGGTCCTAAAAATCAGTAATTCAATAATTTAGGCCAAGTTTAATCATTAAGCGACCGTGCTAGAACCACGGAATTCAGAAGTGCCTAACACCTTCTCCCGGGTTAACAGAATTCCTTGCCCGGATTTCTGGTTCGCAGACAAATTAAAACAGAGTCAATTCTTCCTCGATCCGGGATTTAAACCAGTGACTTGGGACACCATAAACTATCCTAAGTGGCGACTCTGAATTTTAAATAAAATAATCTCGTTTCGATTGTCACTTAAATTGGAAAAACTCCCTTATCCCACCCTTAGGGGTAAAAAGGAAGGTGTGACAACTCTGGCGACTCTGCTGGAGATATTAATAAGAATTCGAGCTTTGTACATTGATTCTTGTTTGGCTTTTATCATGTTTTTAATATTATTATGTTTGCAAGCCTAATGTGGTATTTGCGCTTATTTACCGCTTTAATATTTATTTGACCTGTGCTATAAATTGTATCCTCTCTCGCACCCCTCTGAGTCCTCTGATAGGTAGTTATGTTGTGTTTGCCTACCAACATCATAAAATTTCTGTCTTGAGATAAAACTAGTTAGTCTACCAGCTTCTAGTGAAGGATTTAGTCACACATGATTAGGCGGGAGAGCCGTTAGCTAGCCAGTGCTGTTCTACTACTGGTGATGCTTGACGCTTCTCGGCTCGGGTTGTCCACCAGGGTAAGCCAGGTCTAGATACCATCTCCTTTAGGATTTGAAAACTTAGAAGAACAAGCCACAAGCAATAAATTTTCCTAGTAGACTATATTTTATTTGCATCATATGCATTGGACTTAGCGGGACTCGGCACATGGGTCGGGTCCGTCTAGGACAGGTACCTATTTTTCGGACCAACATGTTTATATTTATGTGCTATATGTAACATTATTTGGTAGGCTTCATTCAATTTTTGATCGGCTTTAGGATAGATCGATTAAACAGATAAGAGAGGAAGAGAAAATTTCCTCCAAGTTTTCATAAAATATTTTTTTTTAAATTTTTTTGAAGGGTTCTAGTATGTAAAAGCACAATTTTCAAATATTTTTTTAATTTATTTTAACCGAACTACACGGGTTTGATTCTCACCGGATGTGAGATACGTAGGCAACCTTCATCAGGTTCAACCCCTTAAAAAAAATAAATAAATAAAAATAATTATAAAAAAAAACAAAAAAAAAGTTGTATATGGATTTTGTTTTTCTCTTGCTGTCAAATAAAAAAATTATATATATAATAATATAGTCACTTTGTCAATTTTTTATCTTTCGACCAGTTTTGCCCATATGTTCGGTCCTTTTGTCGAAATAGCCTTAAAACCTTCCTCGAAAATGCAAAATGATTGTTTTAAGAAAGGAGACCAGTTTTTATGTTCNGAATTTTTGTGTCAATAATATATTAAAATCTAACTCCGTGTCTGGATAAATAGGTACACCATGAGTGGAGAAAGAGGTAAGTCCGAAAAGAGGCCCAAGTCAGAAGGAATACCGGATTTTCTTATTGTTGATCAAATACAACAATTGTTGTGGGATTGGTGGAGAGATTTTAAGGAATATGAGAAAAACCAGATAAAGAATTACTTGGGACATTTGGTTCACATGATGACGATCAAGCCTAGGAGGGATGTGATCAAAGCTTTAATTCCGCACTGGGATCCTGAAAACAATGTGTTCCATTTTACTGACTGTGAAATGACTCGACCTTGGAAGAAATTGCCCATTTCCAGGGGTGGGGCTGCAATCTTCGACGGCAAAAGCCCATTGTACCAAAAAAATGTGAATAAGGGTAAATTTCTGAAGCTCCTGAACATAAATTACGGAGACTATGAAGGTTTAGGAGGTAAGTGGGTTAACTTAGGACTTCTGTTTCATTTGTAAGGGCTAGAATGTAATTTTGAAAGGCATGTGGAAAAATTAAAATCA